>PVKS010024582.1:0-30874 GCA_004027875.1 Aplodontia rufa | reverse complement strand
TACTCCACCTCTGACCATACCCCTTATTCCAGCTACTCCACCACTGACCATCCCCCACTCCAGCTACTCCACCTTTGAACATCCCCCCACTCCAGCTACTCCACCTCCCACTCCCTCTACTCCATCTCTGACCATCCGCCCACTCCAGCTACTCCACATCTGTCCCTGAACCAAGCAGGAGGATCACACGGAGCCATCCTTCTGGCCATGTGGTACGTGGACAGCCCACATCCTTGAAGGGAACATTAGCGGGGCCAGAATCCCCACCACGAACCCCTGTCCATGCACTCCCATTCTCAAAGGCTGCTGCACACATCCCCCTTCAACATGCCCCTGCTGGTCACCTCCTCCCCACACTGTGAAGGGAGCAATGAGAGGCCAACGTGCTTCCCCATCCCCACCCTGGGACAAGGGGTTCGTCCTCACCTGCACTCTACTCCCCCTGTCCCCAGAGCCAGAGGAGCCATGGTCCCACAGTGGCCACATCCGCTGTTCGCGCAGTCCTGTCCCCGCCACGCTCGGGAGGAGGGCTGTACTTGTCACATACACGCGGACACCCTGCAGTCTTGAGCACGGCCACCAAGGAGAGCCTCGAGGAGGTCGCCCCACGTTGCCCAGCCTCCGTTTTCCTGCTGTGGAGGCAGCAGTTGATTGTTTTGCCTGTTTTCTTCGTGTTTTCAGGGATCTGATTCCTACACCAGGCGATGTAGGATGTGGGTGTTCTTAGGTTGCAGCTCAAACTCTTACGGGCTCTCACACCTCTTGACATTCAGTCGCCGACTCTGGGAGCTCACTTTAAATTTTTTTCTTTTTTTAAGAGAGAGAGAGAGAATCAGTTTTATTTTGCCCTTCTTGTGGCTTTCGTTGCTCTGACACTTCCTTGTGCGCATGGTGCTGGGGTTCGAACCCGGATCTTCACGCACGCCGGGCAGGTGCTTTAACCACTGAGCCTCCGCTCCAGCCCCTCACTTTTAAAACTTATTCTGGAAATTGTCGGTCATCATCACTTTGAATTTTTTTCCTGCGAGTTTCTTTATTTTTCTCCCGGAGCTCCTGCTACACATGAGGAGAGCTTCCCCTTGTGTCCCCCACGCCTTTGATCCTGGAGCCTCCTGGTCAAGTGAGCTTTCTCACTCCGCCACGCCTTCTGCGTATTCTTTCAAATCTGTTTTCTTATCTGCACTCTTCAGCTATTACTGAAAAAATCCATACCATTGCAATTTTAATTTTAGATATTTTAAGTTTAATTTTCACCTATCTGATCCTTTTTCAAAATTTCTGAACATTTTAATAATCTTATTTGGCCGCAACTTCAAATCCTTTATTTCATTTTTTTATTATTTTTATTTTTCTTAGTTCGACATAGTCTTCCATACTGGATGGATATTGACATAGTGAGATCGTAAGTGGAGGCCCACCCTAGCCCCTCTCATCCATTCCCCGATCGCGTGTCTGCTCTGGAATCCCACCGTGCTGTAGTTTGAAATGAACATATACGTGTATGATAACTGCTGCCGTTTCTGAGTTTCTCTGCCTGCCTGTGCCTAGCTAGGCGTCTAACAGGAGTCGAGTGTTCCCAGCTGTATTGATGACCCCCTTGTCCTTCCCTCCCCTCCCTGCCTCCCTCCCTTCTCCTCCACCTTCATAAATGTGGTTCCCCCAGCTTACGTGAAATTTCAACTATGTGAGTTTATTACTTAAACTCAGATAACTTTAATCCTGTCTTAGGTTTTACTCTAGCTTCCACAGATGAAAGAAAACATTCGGCCCTTAACTCTCTGAGTTTGGGATGTTTCACTCAGCATGATTTTTTCCATCTCCAACCATTTGGCTGCAAATGCCGTGGCATCGTGTAATAGCAGAGTAGAAGTCCACACATACGCACCGCAGTTTCTGAACACTCGTCCAGCGAGGGGCGTCTGGGTTGGTTCCATAGTTCACCTGCTGTAAACTGAGCGGCTGTGTCTCTTCCCTTCCCTTCGTTTCACACACTGCATTCTTCTCATTGCAGTTCAGCTGTTTGAAGCTCTGGCTTCTGGCGACTGCGGCGTGCGGGAGCCGGCCGCTTTGCATGTTTTGTAATTGCCAATGAGGGGCTCAGGCCTGATCGAGCTTTACCTGTGGGAATCTTTCGGAGTCTGGGTTGAGATGCGTTCCTCCAGAGGGAATTCAGGCTTGTTTCTGCCTGTACCAGCAGGTGCTAAACCCGGGCCCTTGTCCAGTGCGTCCCCGTGAGCCTGTTAAACAAGAAAATCTTGAGGATATATAGATGTCTATACGGATGTACACTTCCTTTGAGAGATGAGGAATGGAGAAATGGGAAATTGTGCAACTTGGCCTCGCTCAGATCTTTGAGACAGAGCAGGGATTTGAACCAGACTGTCTCATGCCAAGTCCACGCTGCCCGCCACGCCACTGTGATACCTCTCGCCTCTGCAGCACATCTGTACTCACACCACGGTCCCCCAAGGGACCTGGCCTGTGGCCACGAGTCCTCAGATGAGGCCGAGGTGACTCATTTCCTCTGTGCTTCTCCCTTGCCCACCGGCAGGCACCCTGGCCTTCATCCCAGCGGTCGCCCTTAGGCCCGACTCCACGCAGAGGCCCCAGCCTTAAGCATCAGCCTCCGAGAGGCCCAGGTGTTGCCTGGTGGTCATGCGTGTTCAAATCTGCAGCCCAAGGCCCTTGGCTCAGCGGCCACCTGAGCTGCCCCGGACTCTGCAGTTCACCCCCGTGGCTGCCTTTGCTGTCCTGCGAGCTCAGCTTTCCCCTCAGTGATGAGGGACTCCCAGGAGCGAGAGGAGACTTCAAGACCCCTCGGTGGTCCTTCACCAGAAGCAGAGCTCTGTCTTCTCCTCTATTTTACTTTTCCATTTTGCTTTCTCCTCCGCTTCATCTTTTGTGATGAGGTCTCGGGCTTGCATGGTGGCAGGGACTCCTGAACCAGCCTGAGCGGCTCACCTGTGTGCCCTGCCCAGGGCTGGCTTCCTGTCCTGCGTGGAGGTTGAGCGCAGACATCCTCTTCTCTGACGGTTTCCATCTTACTTATTCTGGGGTCTGCTGTTCTGCTGACTCCTCTTTTCTCTGGTGGTCTCACATTTCGCTCTAATGTGTCCAGGTGAATTTTATTTTTATTTAAGCCTACATTTTTGATCTACGCAGCTGTGAGCCCTTTGCAGCTGAGAGCATCTTTTCTAAGTCTGTGGGATTCGTGCATTTTTGTTATTTTTAATCTTTCCAAAGCTTTCCCCCTCCCACTCCTGTGGGCTCTCAGGGTGGACTCAGGATCTGACCCTGCTGAATCACTGTGTCTGGCTCCTCCTCTCTTTAGCCCATCGTCCAGTCTTCTGAGGGAGTGGTCCACCTGGCCTCCCAGCTCCTCTTTCTCTCTGGCACCCAGACTTCCCCAGCATACCCTGTGGTCACTGCTTAAACTCTTGCAGTTTTAGATCCACTTTCTCTCTGGTTCCTTCCCACACATCCTTGACCTGTTCTGTGTCTTTAACAGTTTTAAAGTGGTTGATTTACATTCTCATTCTGTCAGATGCACCAGTTCTGCTTTGTCTGGCCCAAGTGCCTCGAGTTCCCCCAGCATTTCCCTTAGACTCTGCAGCTCCCTCTGGGCTCCTGTGGGTGGGTCCAAGGATTGACCCCCGGTGTTGTGCTCTGGCCTTGCCTACACAGCGGGCTGCTGGTCCCTGCTCCAGTGAGGCTCCAGCACTGCCCTGGGTCACTCCTTGGCTTTTCTGGGGTGGAGAAGACCCTGCTGCTTCTCCTGGGGCAGGTCCTGGTGGTGGAACAGAGGTCAGGACTGGGACAGTGGGGTGCAGGCAGCAACGGAGCAGAGCTGCGATGGCTGGGACTCCGTGGAGGTGGGAGGCGGCTAGCGACCTTCTTTGCCAGGCCCTGCAGACACCGTGGAGATTACGTGGGTGGCACAGGCACGGGGTGGGGCTCTGACAGCGTGGAGAGCTGGGCAGGCTGTCACTCAAGTCTGGAGGGACTGCAGCGGGTGCCCACAGTCGCTGGGCAGCCAGGCAGGCTGAGCCCTCCTGGGGCTGTGGCGCACTGGCCTGAGTGCCCAGTGCCTCTCAAGCTTCACCGCAGTCACGGTGCAGACCCCGACTCAGCGAGCCTCGGTGGGGCTGTGCTCCTGCGGATCCCTCGGAGCCTAGGTGGTGGCTGCAGCGGGTCCCCGCATGCCGAATGGGGTTCCGGCACCCTGTGTTTAGGTGGGTGATGAGGCCTGGGCAGGGCCCAGCAGAAGAGCAGCAGGGCCAGGGGTGATGTCCACAGAGGGGGAGGAAGAGCTGGCAGCCGGGCCGTCTCTGGTGTCCTCTCGCTCTTAACTGCTATCTGGGGATCCTTCCCGATTCTGTGCCTCTCTGCCATGGTGCCGGATGATCCCCCAAGCACATCAAGATGCAATCAATCTGTTCATTTATTGATAACCCATTCATTAATAAATAGGAGCTCATTCATTAGTAATTTGACTGATGCCCTCCGTGTTTGTTCACCCTTTCATCCGACCGTGATTTATGCAGTTCCGCACGATAACAGGCTCTACTCTCGTCCCCAGGACGCAGAGGGAACCAGATGGAGTCCTGGAACGATTGATCAGGAGCATGAGCGTGAGTATGTGGGAAACAGCATTGAAACAGCTACTGCGCCAATCAGGGTCACTGGGGGTCCTCGGGGGGACAGTCCGGGAGGGCCTTGCCTTTGCCAGGTTCACGTTGAAATGGAGTCAGGCCAGGGAAGGGCAGGCACCTGGGCCTCACTGCAGGGCTCTGGACCCACTCTTACCACCACAGGGGCCCTGCAAGGCTTGGAGCCAAGCGATGAAGGGAGAACCGGGCCCATTGCGGGGGCCGTGATGCAGTCTTGGTGTGTCCTCTGTTGCTATAACCAAACACCTCAGGTCGGGTAGTTGATGAAGGACGAAGGTTTGTTCAGTTCATGGTTTTGGAGGCTGGGAGGTCCCAGGCCCCTTAAGGGGCTCCATTGAGAGAGGGCCATGTGCTGGTGAGGACTCTGCAGTCTCACCACACCACAGAGAGAGCTGCATCCAGGCAGCAGAGCCAGGGTGGCTTTTACAACTGGCTGCTAACGCAGCGCTTCAGGTGCCCAGGGGACTTGATCTCCTCCGACAGATCCCACCTGGTCTCACCCCTTAGCCCCTCACAGTGGGATTAGATCTTGTTGTTGTTGTTGTTTTATATAGAGAGAGGGACAGTGAGAGAGAGAGAGAATCAATTTTATTTAGTTTTTCATTTAGGCTTTCTTTGCTCCAACGTCTTTGTGTATGTGGTGCTGGGGTTCAAACTCATGTCTGCGTGTGAGCCAGGCAAGCACAGTAACCACTGAACCACCGCTCCAGCCCCACACTGGGCTCAGATTTGATAGAGCTTTGGTGGACATTCAAACCACGGCCCAGGTGAAGACACAGGCTTTTGCTCTGAGAAGGGATAGCACTGGGAGATGTTGGATTCCCATGGTCCCGCCATGTTTTAGAGGCTGCCCTGCTGTTCAGGGAATGTTCTGGAAGTGTGTGTGGAGGAAGCAGAGGCAGGAGAGTATCCATGCTGGTGCAGGAGGATGAAAGGCTTGGAGGTCACGGTGTGGGGTAGAGGGGCTGGGTTTTGTGATTGGGGTGGAACCCAGAATGGTTCTGATGGATCAGATGTGGGTGTGCAAGAGAAGAGGAGGACTCAGGATGATTTCAGATGGCTCCAGGTGGGGTGGGTGATTTCAGATGGCTCCAGGTGGGGTGGGTGATTTCTGTTGGCTCCAGGTGGGGTGTCCACTGCAAATCCAGGTGAAGATGCCTGGAGGCCCTGGAGTCCACGACTGGAGGCTCGGCCATCCAAGCTGTGACCTGCAGTTGGAGTAACTGGCACAGGAAGGTATTTAAAACCATAGGACCAGGCAAGCCTCCTAGGGCAGAGGCTGCAGCCCTGCTCCTCCCCACACTGAGGGTCAGAGCCCACACTGCTTTCAAGCTGACCGTCCTGGACAAGATGGGCTCAGGACAAAGTGCAGGGATCCATAATCCACTCTTGACACACCCTGGGAGCCCTGGGAACACAGGCCAGGAAGAGCACTGTGCATGCTTGGCTCAGTGAGGACGGGGTGCTGTGCAGCTGCGTGGTGGGTCTATAAAGCTGCCTGGCGTAATGGCACGGATGGAGGCCCGGTAAGGCCTGGCTGCTCTCATGGTGGCTCTCCTCCTCCTCCATAGATGGAGGCCTGGCAAGGCCTGGCTGCTCCTTTGCCCCCTGCTTTCACGGTGGCTCTCGTCGGCGTCCTCCTCCTCCATATGCAGCAGGAGCCTGGGGACACAGCACGGCCTTTCCTGGCACCGTGGTCTGCTTTGGGGCAGGATCCCCCTTCCCCTCCCCATGAGGAATTCCTTCGAGGAGGAATTGTGGTCTCTGTGCCTCACTGGGCGGGAAAGAGGGGCAGGGGAGGAGCCCGGGAGAAGCCAGGATGGCCCAGCTGCTGAGGCCTCCTCATCTTTGCTTTAAAGGACTCAGCATGCCATGGGGTCAGGCTTAGGGATCATGTTCCGAGCCCCCAGAAGGCCCCAGAGAGGGCGCTGGGGCACTTCAACAGGATGAGAAGAAGGAAACCAATCGTGTAAACGCCATTGGCAGCGTGCTGCGTTCCCTCCTGTGGTCCCACGAGGTTGCTCCTTTGGTCTAAGGTGTTCACAACGTCCGTTCATGCCGCACTGCAGGACCCAGCTTTGCAGACAGCTGGTGTGTGTGTGTCAGCATGCCATCGCCGTAACGAGACACCTGTGATGATCAACTTAGAAAGAGAAAAGGTTTATTGGGCTCACAGTTCTGGGGGCTCCAATCCATGTTGATGGGAGCTCCTCATGGTGCAAGCTCACAGCAGAGAAAAGCTGCTTACCTCCTGGCCAGGAAGCAAAGAGCAGAGAAGAGGAAGGGACTGGGGTCCCACAGTCCCCTTCTAGGGCTCATTCCCAATGACCTAAAGACCCCCCATGAGGCCCTACCTCTTAAGGGTTCCATGCCCTGCCAAGAGCCACATCCTGGATCCAAGCCTTTAACACCCATGTTTAGTGAGCTTTTCACTGCTGTGACTAAAGGACCCGGCGAGAATGATTTGGGGAGGAAAAGTTTCTTTGGGGGCTCACGGTTTCAGAAGTCTTAGTCTGTGGAAGGCCGGCTCCTCTCCTCGGGGCTTGAGATGAGGCTGAACATCATGCAGGAAGGCATGGATCCAGCGAGCGGAGAGAGAAACTCCATGCCAGCTACAGAATACGAATCCAAAGGCACCTCTGTGACCCACCTCCTGCAGCCACACCCTGCCAGCCTTCAGCCACCAGCTAATCCCGTCAGAGGACTGGCTCACTGATGGAGGCTCTCATAACCCCATCATTTCAACTCAGCCTTCCTGGGTTGTCCCATCTGAACTTTTGGGGGACACCTTTCATCGAAACCACAACAACCCACGTCTTTGGGGGACAGTCGACGTCCGAACTTGAGCGTGATGCAGTTGGCAGATCTGGAATCTTCAGCAGGCACGCAGCTCAGGTGGAGCCTGAGGTTCTAGGACGTCACCGAGGACTCACTCTGCAGTTTTGTGAGTCTGGGATTCTGCACCCTGAGTTTCCTTAAAATACACACAGTTGATTTAAAATGGGTCGAGTTCATGTTAAAGTGATTAATATCCAAGTATGAATGTGTACAAAATGGAAACAGCGCTGATGTTCACTTTCCCACAGCAAAGAGTCTGCGTCTGACACGGGCTCACTGCGCCTTGGGTTTGGGATCCCAACTGGGGATGAGTTCTTTGCTCCACTTCCACCTCCGCTCCTTGGGGTGGTTCTGTGATCGGCGTCTGGATCCTTCTTGCAAGGGTTGCGTCCATGTGAAAATCCCCCCATCCCGAACTCCTCCAGCCGAACTTTGAAAGGACTCTGTGTAAGTGACTTGGCAGGGGCAAGAGGCGGCAGCTCCAACCGTGCTGGAATTGGACTCATTAACAAGTTGCTAAATAATTAATAGGTTTGTGTTTAATTGCTTCTGTGTATATAATCTTGCTTTTTCTGAAAACCATCATTAATTTTCAGTTAGTTCCACTTGAAGTAACAAGGCCTAATGCTTCCAGTTGGAAAAAATGAATATTTATGAATACTCGCTGTCTGAAGCTGGAAGAAAAATAGGATTATTCAGTTCCTTAATGTTTCAACAGGATGGGGGTGCAGAGAAACGTGTCCATTTTAGCCTCTGACAGTATGTTTATTTGGCAAGTTTAGATCTCTGACCCCAGATAATTTCTCCAGAGGGCTTGTTAAATTTTATCTTCAGTGGCAATTCTGTCCTCCAAAATACCCGTTTTCTGGAGACTACATTTTAGACTATGCTATACTTTCACACAAACCGAGCTGGGCAAGCACCCGTGCTGGAGTGGGGGCCAGCTGGACCACATGTGACACTTGGGCACTAGTGATGGCTCAGATCCATGCAGCAGTGAGGGGCTGTGCACAGAGCCCTCGCTCTCCACGCCTCCAGGCTGAGCAGCCCGGGCCGGCCAGGGTCGTGCACTCTCCGCGGGCCTCCATCCCTCAGCTCCACTTTGCTGTGGTGAGCAGGAACGTTTGGGCTCAGGACCGGGGAGTCTCAGTTGTCCATGCAGATGGCCCCTTTGCACGCGTGTGTGAACAGAACACACGTGGTGTGAGCTCACTTGTGAGACCTGCACAGCTGGTGTCTTAGAAGTTGGGAGGGAAGCAGAGGCCAGGGAGAGTGGGGGTGAAGGAGGACCTGGAAGTGTGCATCAGCGGGTCCCAGGTCACCGCTGGAGAGGAGCCAAAGTTCTGGGGTGCTGTTGTACAGTTGGACGACCACCAATAGCAAGAAGGTAGTGTATTGTCGCAGTGCCGAGGGCTCGAGGAAGGATTGGAAGGTTTCCCCCGTAGAGAGACCGAGTACATCAACAGCAAGGCACCCCATTAATATGCGTAACTTTGAAGTTCTTATTTACTGCTCACAAGATAAATTTTAAAAATATAAGGAGAAAAAATACACAAAAAAGAAAAGAGGTGTTGGATTATGGGCAGTTTGATTTTCTCCTTTTCGGCTCTGTGTCTTCCAAATTATGATTACTGGGTAACATAATAGTAGAAAAATCTGCTCACCCTGTCTCTTAAGAAAAAGTGCTTAGTACCCAAGTTTATAGCAGCACAATTCACGGTAGCCAGGTTAGGAGTCGGCCCAGGTGCCCATCAGCGGGTGAATGGGTAAAGAGAACGTGGTGGTTCTGTGCGATGGAGTTTCATTCAGCCATAAAACAGAGGGAAAGCGTGTCGTCTGCGGGAAGTGGAGGAACTGGAGAGTCCGTGGAAGCCAAGAGAGCCAGGCTCAGAAAGGGGAGGGTCCTATGTCTTCTCTCACATCCAGGAGCTAGAGAGGAACAAGGAAGCGGGGATCCTATGGAAACAGAAGGGAGAGCAGGGGGTGGAGTGAGGAGGGCCCTGCGGTTAAAAGGGTCTCAGTTGCATCGCACCCATGTGCGAAGATGCCACACTGAATCCCAGTGTTACATGTAACTACTACGCACCAGTGAAAAATGTTAAAGGGAGTAGAACAGGGAAGCACACCTCTGAGGTTCCTGGCTGGGGTGGTGTGACAGCTTCTCTGGCTTCAGTTAAAGTCTGGAGCAAGGGCTGGACGTCCCTTGGGCGCATTAGCCACTGTGCTGCTTGGTCCGTGCTGTTGACTGTGAAGGTGATCACGTGCACGTGGCCTTTGTGGCCGTGTCTAACACAGGATGCTTTTTCTGTTTCCAGTTCCGGGTCTGTGGGGCACTTGTCCTTGGAGGCCTGTCACCGGGGCTCACCACGCATGGCTCTGTGCTTCTCGGGCCGCTCCTGTTTCTCGCGGCCCGCGGTGCTGCAGGACGGCTCTCCTCCGGTCAAATGCAAGTGCCACTGCCCTTGTCTACTGGCCTGGTGATGAGACCTGGTTTGTTCCCAGGTTGTCACTGAGCCGCTCTGCGCTGGACCCTGGGCAGCTCTGCCAGTTTCTCCAAGGCTGCGTTTATCCAGGGGGCTTTGCTGCGTCCTCGCTGTGCACATGTCCAGGTGACGCCCATCACGTCTGGCGTAGCTGCACACTCCGAGGGCCAGCGTCCCCTCAGCTTGTCAGTGGCTGAAGTCCCTTGGGGCAAAGGGTCCAGCCCTATGATCATTAGCATCTGCCTGGTTCCTGAGGGGGCTCACTCTTGTGCTCGCGATGGCGTCCAGGTCTCATGCGGCTGCACTCCTCACCCTGGGCTCCTTTCTGCTCACTGACCTAGAGGGCTCCTTCTCCCAGCTCAGCACCACAGTCCCGCTCTGTGCTGTGCGGGTGGAAACACCTTCTCTCGGTTTCCTGCTGTCTTTAAAGCGTGTGTTTGTGTTTTAAAGAAAGAGAGAGAGAATCAATTCTGAATTTATTTTTCATGTGGTTTTTGTTTCTCCGACACTTAGTTGTATACGTGGTGCTGGGGTTCGAACCTGGGTCCTCATGCACGCCAGGCAAGTGCTCTGCTCCTGAGCCACTGCTCCAGCCCTGAAAATGTGCTTTGAAAAGCAGAAGGTGCTGATTACAAGGTACCTCAAAATGATCGATTTTTAAAAAGTATTTAATGGGGGGAGGTTCTGTTTAAGAGCACTGTCCCTTTGTCAGTTCAAAGATATGTCTTTTGTTAATTTATTTTGCATGTTTTTAAGTTTACTTTTTTGGGGGTGGTACAGGGGATTGAAAACAGGGGCACTTAACTGCTGAGCCACATCCTCAACCCTACTTTTTTTTTTTTATTTTGAGACAGAGTCTTGCTAATTTGCTTAGGGCCTCACTAAGTTATTGAGGCTGGCTTTGAACTTCTGATCCTTTGCCTCAGCCTCCCAAATCTCTGGGATTACAGCTTTGCACCACCGTGCTTGAAAACTTTTACTTTCAAGTTGTAAATTTGTTTGAGGCTAATTTGCCATGCAACACAAGGTGGGCAGCCGGTCACGCCAGCACTGTTGTTGACGAGTCCCTCCTCGGCCCTTTCTCTGTGGGGTCTTCTCTTGGTGGGCTACCTGTCTCACTGACCCCTCCCTGGCTTGCAGTGCTACCTCACCTCCCTCCGTCTCTGGTCGGCCTTGACAACCGGTAGTCCACGTTGTCCTTTCCACTCTTGCTCTTCATGCTGTTCTGGGTCTTCTGGACTTCCACAGGAGTTCAGAATCCATTCACCAAGTTCCACAGAGCCCTTGATAGAATTTG
Organism: Aplodontia rufa; assembly: GCA_004027875.1. Taxonomy (NCBI): domain Eukaryota; kingdom Metazoa; phylum Chordata; class Mammalia; order Rodentia; family Aplodontiidae; genus Aplodontia; species Aplodontia rufa. The sequence goes on along the minus strand of PVKS010024582.1, from coordinate 19,586 downwards.
GAGAACACATTGTGTCTATGGATCAATTTAGGGAGACCCGGCCACTTTTTAAGGCTGAATTTTCCTACTATCAACATGGACATGTGCCACCCAAAACAGGAAGGTGTCATAAAATCAGAGCAGAGAACAAAAGCAAGCACTTCTGAAGAAGGTTTATGAAAGGAAAGTCCTGTGGGGGACTGGAGGGCACCACGGAAGGAGCTCAGAGTGGAGCTGCTGATTAGGAAGCTCTGTTGTGCAAGAATGAGGGCAGAGGGCTGAAGCAGTGGCTCGGCGGGTGGAGTGCTTGCCTGGTGTGTGTGAGGACCTGGGTTCAAACCCCAGCACCACGCACACAACTAAGTGTTGGAGCAATGAAAACCAAATGAAAAAATAAATAAAGTCAATTCTTTCTTTCTCTCATTCCTTAAAAAAAAAAGAATAAGGGGAGAGGGAGAGAACTAGTGAGAGAAAAACTAGGAGACATGGATTTCGGATCCAAAACATAAAACCATGCCTGGTGGTGAGTGATCTGGGTGAGCGGTAGGAGAGAGAGCACAAAATACAGATTGAAATGCAAGAAAACGGACCAAGTCCAGGAAAGATTTGACTCTCAGGAAGCCATCGCATGCTAGGTAGAAACGACATAGACGCACGTTGCTTAGCGCACATCTGAAGCGTCTGCGGCTCTCCAATGCACATTTTAAACCTGTCGTCTAAATGCACTTGCTTCTCCACAACCACGGGTCCCATGCCCTGGGATTTAACCAACGATCCCCAAAAAGTATTTGAAAAACAAATTGTGTCTGCACTGAACATTCATGCCTTTCCCCCCCAGAATCTGTTCCCTAAACCACAGAGCACAATATAACGACTCTTTCCATAGCATTTACGTGTCAGGTATTGCAGGTCACCTAGAGAGAACACACATTGAGGGATGGTGTGTTAGGTAACCTGCAGGTGCCGTGCCATCTTACCTAGAGGACTCCAGCACCCAAGAGGGTGGTGAATGCAGGGGCCCTGCACACCCGATACTGAGGGGCGTCTTTGCATTGTGAGTTTTAGACCTAAGTAGCCCAAACTCTAAAATTCAAGAGGAGAAAAGAAATCCATCAAAGAAAATCAGACTTGATATTAGATTGGCATCTGATTTATAACTTTCAACATAAAATTGTAAAAGAGAGGCTGGAGTGGTGGCTCGGTGGTTGCAGCGTTTGCCCAGCATGCACAGTGCACGGGTTCAAACCTCAGCACCCCACGTACACAACTAAGTGTCGGAGCAGCAAAGGCCATGTGAAAAACTCAATAAAAATTGATTCTCTCTCTCTCTCTCTCTCACACACAGTACTTCTCTCTTTAAAAAAAATAAAATTGTAAAAGATAATAGGAACACTATTTCCAAAGTCATAGCGGGAAAGGATTTGAACTTAGAACTGAATATTAGCTCAAACAGTTTAAAAAGAAGAGAAAAATATCTCCCAAGCATGCATATTTAACACGTCGCACTACCTTCAAAATGTTCCTTACAGAAAACTCAAGCAGGGACATCACAGGAGCAAAGGGTGCCCGTGGAGAAGGGAGCCCAAGATGCAAGCACAGCCAGCCAGCGAGAAGACGGAAACACTACTCATGCCACCAGTAAATCTGCCTTCCAGAGCCTGAAAAGAGACTGGAGACGAAGATCAAAACAGCCCGGAACTAAGGTTTGCAGAAGCCAAAACCTGGATCCCAGGGATAGGAAATACGGAAGGAACCCAGCTAAAGTCCTGCAAGATACAGCAGTGTGGAGAGGGAGAGGCGAGGGAGAGGCGAAAGGAGGCCTGGCGGCGCCACTGCGGGAGGGAGGAAGAAAACACCACCTCAATCACTGCGAACAGAAACTCGGTGTGAATCAGAAGGAAAGCAAATACAAGCCAAAGGACAATTTCCAGGAGCACGGCCACAACAAGAGGGGACGATACAAGAGACATGTTGCCCTACGAGCAGCTCCTGCCAGAGAATCACGGCAATTTAAAAGCTGGAGACGTTGTCGTTTGAGATTTAAGAACAACTAAGTTAACGCAGACAAAACACCCTCCCGTTTTCTGCAGTGGTCAGTCAGACTGTGACAGTCAACGGCCACATGCACTCCTGGGCGTCCAACCACAGCCCGGCTGCCATTAAAGGCTCAGCATGTGCTCTTTCTTGCTCTGCTATCTGAACTCTGGGCCTGTTAGCTATTAAATGTGGAGTGTGTTCTTCCCTGCCCCTCACCCCATCAAATAATCTCACTGATCTGAAAACCGAGTCATCATCAGAACTAGAAGGCCTTGGCCTCAGCCTCTCCAAGGAGAAATGGGAGGGAGGGAAGCTGTGGGGAAGCCCACAAAGGGCTGAGGGCAGAGCCAGGGCCTCAACCTTGCTCTCACCCGGCTTGCGTCTTCCCCACACCACCTGCTCACGGCAGCGGCTGCTCACCAGCCCAACATGGGATGGGGAGCCAGATCAAGGAGCGTGGCCGTCCCGGCTCCAAGCTGACACCCATCCTTAGGGTCCAAGTGTTTGCAGCTCCTACATATTCGCTCTTCAAGAGCCAGTCTGGCTTGTCCTTGGTCAGAGCCACCTCTCCCTTCACCCTCGAGCGGAAACCCCAGGAAAGCTTTGGCTGCTTTGAATTCCTCTGGGTCTACTCTAGGTTGGGGTTTGGATGTGGGGTGCCCCGCTAAAGCTCCTGTGCTCCTGCAGGAATGTTCAGAGGTGGCGTTGGACTGGGAGAGCTGTGAGCTCATCAGTGGATTGATCCATGCGATGTGTGAATGATTGGAAAGGACGAATGTGCTGGGTGGTTAATGTGGGCAGGTGGGCGTGGCAGGAGGAAGTGATCCCTGGGCTGTGCCCTTGGGGACTCCGTCTTATTCCCCTGGCTCCTTCTCTGCTTCCCAGTTGCCATGACCTGAGTAGCTTTGCTTTACCACACGCTTCTGCTGAGATTCTCCACCCCACGCAGACCCAGAGCAATGCGGTTGGCTGACCATGGACTGAAGCTCTGGAACCATGTTCTCAAAATAAACTTTCCTTCTCCTGGTGGTTCTTGTCAGGTATTTTGATCAGTTGTGAAAAGTTGACCAACACAGACTTGTTACTGAGAAGTGGGGTCGTTGCTATGACTAACAGGCCCTATGGTTCAGAAGGCTTTGGAACTGGTCTGAGGGAGAAGTTTGAAAAAGTTTGTAGTTGTAGGCTGGAAAAGTCTTAGAAAGTTGTGAGCAGAGCTTCACGGTAATTCTCATTGGAGTTCAGAAGACCAGATGGCTGATAGGAATGTGGACAGTAAAGACTGTGCTCATGAGATTTCAGCAGGAAGTAAGGACACAATTGGGAACTGGCACGAGGCCTTCTGTATTACATTCTGGTGAATACCTTGCCATATTTCCCATGTCCTGTACTATCTTTGAGGTTGAACTTCAAGGGGATGGACTAGGTGAAACCCTGCTCCATTTCCCATGTCCTGTACTATCTGTGAGGTTGAACTTCAAGGAGATGGACTAGGTGCATACCCTGCTCCATGTTTCCCATGTCCTGTGATTGACTATCTGTGAGGTTAAACTTCAAGGTCATGGACTAATTACTCTGGCAGAGGAAGTTTCAAACAGCACAGCATTCAGGCAGTGGCATGGGTGTTGCTGGCAGCTTTTGGCCAGATTTCCTGTGAGAATCAGGAGCAAAGAGAGGAAACATTTAAAGAATTTGCAGTTTTGACAGAGAAGAAGTTTAGGCAAAAGGTGGCAGGTTTGGAGTTCCCGCAGGCAGCTCCTGAGAGAACCATGTGTGAAGATGTGAGGAGGAGGTCAAAGCCACAGTGGAGACCCCCGGGATTAAGAGATGCCATGGAATGTCTGCGAAGGAAGCCTGCTGCCTGCAGACACAGCCAGCCTAAGAGGAAGGCCACAAGTGTGGCAATCAGCAAGGTCATAGGCACAGCCCTTAGGAGATCACATCTTACCACCATGTGCCCCAGATGCTGGACACTGGGCTACAGGACCCGATGTTTGTCCAGCCGGGGTTTCAGCTTGGTCCCACCCCATATTTCTGTGCCTTTCTCTGTCTGCTGGATGGGGCGTGTGCTCTGTGCTGCTGTTTCTTGGGTATATGAGACTTTTGATTGCTACAGGGGCTCGCAGAAAAGAGTTAGTCTTGAGCCTTGGAGAAGACTTTGGACTTGGACAATTTTGGCTATGCTGAAGCTATTAAGAGTAGGGGGACTCTTGGAGATGGACTAAATCTATTTTGCACTGTGAGATGGACATGAGCTTTGGGGGCCAGGATTTGGAATTCTTTGGTTTGGGTTAATGTGTCCCCAGATGCTCCTGTGTTGATGTAAGAATGTTCAGAGGTGAAGTGACTGAGTTGTGAGACCTGTGACCTAATCAGTGGCTTAATCCACTCCTTGGATTGGTAATTTGAAAGAACCCCTGCACTGAGTGGTAAGTGTAGGCAGGAGGTGGTGGCTAGAGGAGGTAGGTTGCTGGGGGTGCGCACTTAGGGACTATATCCTGTCCCTGGCTCCTCCTTCTTTCTCTTCTGGCTGCCATGAGGTGATCACCTTTGCCCCACCACGCCCTTCTTCCTGAATGTTCCACCTCACTTTATGCCCATGGCAATGCAGTTGGCTGGCCACAGACGGAAGCTCTGAAACTGCCAGCTCAAAACGCACTTTCTACCCTACGCGGCTCTTTTCAGGTAATTTGGTCATGGTGATGAATAGCTGGCTGATATCTTGTCCCCACCGTTTCTGGACCCCTACTACCTGGCTCTGGGTATGCTGCTTTCTCATAGTGGCTGTACTTTCTCCCAGCTTATGGCCATTGTACAGATGAGGAAATTGGGATTCAGAGAAGAAAACCAATTTTCCAAAGATCACGAAGCCAGGAGAGCCAGGGAGGAGGAGGGGACTGTGTGTATGCCTCCTCTTGGGGATCAGACCTCCTGGCAGGGGCAGATCTTCCCCTTCTGCCTGGCTGCCCTGTTCCAAAGTGAATCCGAAGGTTCTCGAGGGACAAGCACATCTTGGCCTGCCTCTCTTTTGTCTGTCTCTCCCTCTAGCATGCTGCTCCGAATCCAAGGCTTCCCGTGGTCCCCAAGGAAACTACACTCTGACCACCGCGCTGTTCCTGAGAAAAAGATCCCAGCTCTCAAGATGAGGGGCTGCGGGAGTTCCAGCTTGCCTCATTGGGGACTTTCACACAAGGAAGTGTGGCTGCACAAAAGCAGAGCCTTTGTTTCCAGAGCCATCTGGATCTCCTGCCTGGAGGCGTCTAGGAGACTCACAAAGAGCTCTTGGTGTTGGGGGCCACGTGGCCTGGGTGTGGTCTGCTGCCCAGACCTCTGCCCATTGGCACGAGAGGTTGTCCTCGCTCCTGTTTGCTTCTGCCACTGATCCAGGCCCGCTGAGCGGTGACAATATTGTGTGAGACCTGCATAGCATCAGGCCTGGAGGTTAGAGGGGACGTTCTGGGGACATGGGCTGCAGGTACCCAGCCCTGCCAGCTCTGTTTGATCCGGAGACAGGTGGATAAAGGATGTGGCGTAATGAGCTCTTGTTTGCAAATGCTTAGAGGCTCCACGGTGGGGCTCTAGCCACGGCTTTGTAGTTATTCTAAGATGATACAAATCACTGATTCTGCGACGCAGAAAGAATGCACCCAGGGCCAGCGCTTCCCCAGGATGCCTGCAATGGCTCTGCTGCCTTCTCTGATCCCGCAGAGTCCTGCTTTCCAGCTGAGAGGTCCACAGAGCAGAGTGCGGCTGCAGAGAGTGGCTATTCGAGGGGCTCTGAGGCCATGCAGAGCCGGAGAGGACTGAGGCCCAGGCTCCAGGGCTGGGCAGAGGGCAGCACATGGCTTCTGCCCACCACCTGTCCTGCTGGCTCCTCCCCTCCATCCACCCCACCCACCCCACCTGGGGCAACCCCATACTTGTCACTTGTTACCACCCGGGCAGCCTTAGCCTGACTTCCGGCCTTGCTCCTCTGGAGGCGCTGGCCAGATCACAGGCGAGCACAAAGATTTAGAATTAGAAGCAACAGGGTTGAAGAGTAAAACCGCATGCCGGAAGTCAGACTGGCCCTGTGGTCTGGGGAGGGCGAACCCTTGTGCTACGTCCTCCTCCTCGTCACCATCTCCACTGCAAGCACAGCAGCAGTTAGGACAGCAGAGATGCAGTGGTGCTGTTAGGGTGACGCCCCTCTACTGTCACGGAGACCTCACACCAGCGTTGAGCGCCAGGGACTCCTAAGCCGCCTTGCAATGGATTCACTGTGGTCTTGAAGTTCCAGAAGGGCCTGCACTGCAGGGTCAGGATCCGGTTTATAGGAAACACCTGGAGTTGGCAAATCCATAGAGTTGGGAGTTAATCTGGATTCTCTAGGGAAAAGCAACCACAGAATCGGTAGAATACACACAGACCTAGCCCAGAGAGAGGGAGGGAGAGATTTGTTGTGGGAACTCGAGCTTGGGAAGTCCCTCCACCTGCTGTCTACAAGTCAGAGAACCAGGAAAGCCAGTGGTGTAGCTGAGCCCGCGTCCAGAAGTCTGAGGACCAGGGCAAGGGGAGTGGGCAGAGATGTTGACCTAAGCCCTGGGGTCTGGAGGTCCACGAGCCAGGAGCCCCAGTGTCTGGGAGTGGCCCAAGGAGAGGGGATACCCCTTCCTCCACCTGAGTTCTGCTTGGTTCTTGGCGGGTGGGCTGATGCCACCCACATTGGCACGGTTGGGCCTTCTGCACTGTGCTCCCCTCTTCTGGAAGCATCCTCACGGTGCCAGTTCTGGACACCGCACCAGGGGACACGGGAACTGGCTCTGGGACAAATTTGATTGGCGGCTCCCGGAGCTGGTAATGGGACAGGTTTCTGTTAAGGGCAAGCATGCTCTAGAGCTGGGCAGTGGTGGTGTTTGTCCAACACAGACTGCATGAAGGCCACCGCCCTGCTCCCCTTAAGGTGGCTAGAGAGGTGAATCCTACCTTATGTGACTTTGGCCACCATTTTTAAATGTTCCAGGGGTTTCTACTTCTGAGGCCCCACTCGTGGTCTCAACGGCCTCTCTCCGTTCTTCCTGGACTTACCTTGGTGTGGTTTTGCCAGCTGTGGGACGTGGTGGGCAGACCTCACAGACACGGTGTAGCCAGTGCGGCCCAGCACCAGGTGGAGAGATGCTCCCTCATAGAAGCAGGTGAGAGCTTCCAGGGGCGGCCACCCTGCCACAGCAAGGGGGTGTGGCTCTACTGTGGGCCCCTGAAGTTCCACCAGCCTCATGCCCTGAGGCTGGCCCGTCACAGGTCCTCATGGCGTTCACCCCAGACAGTGTGTGACCGTGTCATATCCAGAAGGTGAAAATGAAAAGCCCCAGCACGGGAGCCCGCAGGCCTGCTGATTTGGCCTGTCCATCCATCCGTGACAGTGGACGGGGCTGAAGTGAGAGCAAGGGCTCAGCGGCTCCAACCTACCGTTAAGCCTCCCGAGAGGTCTGTACTTCCGATTTAACACTACCGGTGAAAAGGAGGAGGGGGTAGGGAAGACATCGCATTCATCGGTCAACTCCTACTGCACCATAGAATGAGCATTTGGTCTCATCTACTCCTCCAACAAGTAGTAAGAAGGTTAGCAGCAGGCTCAGAGAAGTTACGCCAACCTCCCAGCGCCACACAGCTGGTCAGTGCGGAGCTGGGGCGTGGAGCCCGTCTCAGGCCTGACTTCAAGGCCCCTGATGCTGTCGTGAGACTCACAGGCTGACTTTCCTCAGATAGCTCATGGGGGGTCCTTTGTGCACACAGGCGAGAGCAATGAGGTTCCACGGAAGGCTCTGTCACCGCCACGTGGTGGGATGCTGGTGAACTGCTCAGCCGAGCGTTGCTTAAGACAGCATCTTCAAACCCACCAGCCCTCCCTGCTCCTTCCTTGCCCAAGTTCTCCCACCTCTGCTATGCCCTGCATGGTCCGGTCCTTCCCTCGTGTCTCCGCACGGTGCTTCCTTGGAGCGGTCCGGTGCCACCGTGGGCATCCTCGACCTGCTGTTCCCACTTGTTCAAAGCAAGGACTCGTGCACACAGTGCTGTCACTGCATCTCTGCTGGGGTCCTCTGAAGTGCTAACACCACGCTTCCCCGAGGGTCCCTGAGCCGGAGCAGGGGTGGCAGGAGCCCTCCTCTCCCTGCTTCTCTCTTGGGCCCTTGTCAAGAGGGGCCCCATGTTCCTGGAAGGTTGCTGCGGGAGAAAGCAGAGGTGTCCCTGTGCTGGGGCTGCTGGCCTTCCTGGGAGGTGCTGCAGCCAGGGCCTTGCGCTTGCTCCGCCCCGTGGTTACAGCTGAGCACCCTCCTGTGTGTCCAAGTCCTGGTCAGGCTGTCAGGGAGCCCGAGAAGCAAGACGCCCACGTTTACAGGGTCAGCCTTTGGAGTCCAGGTCCAATCCTACGTCTTTCTTCATTTAACTTCCCTATGTGGGTTCTGGTCCACTGCAGGGACTCAGGGAAGTGGAATCTGCAAACTTTCCAAGGGAAGCAAGAGAGTAGCAATAGGGGTCTCACGATGTCATGCGTCCTCTGCATGCTGTGACCCTGCGTGCTGTGACCCAGCAATGCCAACCCATGCAAGCACAGGGTGCCTGGCTCCAGGCTTTTCCTCCACTTGGAGCAACATGGGGAAATTGCCGTGGGAATCAGCATGAGATCAGTGTTGCCTGTTTGTCCTGGCAGGCAGGAGATGGGCGGTCCCAGGAAGAGCCTCACCATCTGCTCCGCTGGCAATGCCCGGCGCTGCAGGGACTGTCTTCATATTACAGATGTTGGCTGGGATCGTTGCGTAGAGATGGTGCAGCTATGCGCCAGGCAGCACTGGGTCAGCACGGCGGTTCCATGTTCACCAGGGAGCGAAAGCTCCCACGGCCTGTGACGCCACTGCGGTGCCACCCTCCCGCCTGTGTCTGGGTGCTGCTGGTGGGAACACCGCCTGCTGCCAGCTGTGCCGGTGCGGAGCACCCACCCATGCTCAGCGTGGTGCTTGGCAAGGAGGCTCAGCCCTGCTCCCATCCGTGTGTTTATTTTGCTACACTTCATCTTTCGTTTTGAGTGTGGCCTATATCGAAAAGCTCACTGTCACAGCATGCGGTGTAGACGTCTTGTGCAGGCCGTGGCTCTTGGTGGCGTTACTTTCCCTGTGCTTGATCTCATCTCACGTGCCTCTGCTCCTCAGACTGGACCGTGTGTGGACACGTGGCTGGAGTGTGTGTGGACATGTGGCTGGAGTGTGTGTGTATGTGTGAATGATTCATGTGTGGACATGTGGCTGGACCGTGTGTGTGGATGTGTGTGGATGTGAGCCTGGACTGTGTGTTGACGTGTGTGGACGTGAGCCTGGACCGTGTGTGGACGTGTGTGGACGTGTGGCTGGACCGTCCGGATTCGACGGACAGCTCTGTGTTGTATACGTTGGCATGCGACTCTCCGTCCGTGTTAAATCCTTGTATGCAGATGATGGAGGAGCCTGACCATGTAATCTCAGTACGTGTCCCCAGCATTGGCTTGTGTCTCTCTCAGCCTGTGCCAAATCCTCAGAGACTCGTGGCTCTTTGGGGAGGGGCATCCCATGTTGAAGTGGAGCAATTTCCCTCCTTTCTGATGACACTGGATTGAATCCCAGTGGCCGACGGTCTGGCATCCCATCTGCCTCTCGTAAACCCTCTTCCAATTCACCTTCCTTCTTGTCTGTGCTGCCTTGGTCCACAGGGCCCAGCCTGGCCCAGGTGGTCTTGGGTCTGAGCCTCCTTTGTCTGCCTGTCACTGGGGTCCCTCCTTTCATCCCCCTTACCTGCTGTGCCACTTGCCAGTCCTCTCTCCAGCCGAATCTGCCAGAGCCTGGAACTGTGGGCTCCTCTGCACCTCCTCGTCCCTGCTGTCCGTGTCCTTCTGTTTGTTTCTCCCCTGCACATGTCCACTTCCCCACGGAGGCCGGCTCATCTCGCTCCGTGGGAGCCCTGGCCCGGATCCCTGCTGCAGCTCACAGCCCCATGTGCCCTTGGGCTTACAGAACACAGCACTTTCTCCAGATTCCTCCTCCCCATGGTCAGCCTTGCCGTTTGCCTCCAGAAACACTCGGAGGCTGCCCTCCAGCTGCCTCTGCATCACAGGCGGCTCCCAAAGCCTGCTGCCCACACCACGGCCAGGTGTGCGGTGGTTCCCAGGCCTCCCTTGTGCTGCCCTCGGTGAGGCTTGTATCATTGCCTCCTCCTGTTCTCCGGGGACCATGCCCTGGGCATGCCACTTGCTGACACCAGGTGGAATGCCCAACCTGAGAGTCACTGGACTCAGAAGTCACCTTGAATTGAGGACGAAGGAAAGAGCAGGATGTAGATTCAGGACTGCACTCTCTGCACGCTCACGGACTCCCAGGGAATGCGCCCTGAACACACCACAGATACATGGTCTTTCTCATTCTCACCCAAGCAACTTGAGAGCAAATACGCTAGCCCTGGGAACCAGGACCTGTAAGGGTCACCTGAGCAACCCGAGAGCAAGCTCGCTAGCCCTGGGAACCAGGACCTGTAAGCACTGTAAACATCATCAGCAATTAGGCAACAGGTGAGCTACTTGGTGCACTTGTGGGGACCGTTGATGAAGCGGGCTTAAGGACTGCAGCAATTCCCTAAAGAGTAGTCACAGTACCACCCTGTGCACAGGACAAGCATCTCCTAAACAGTGCCATCCAGATGCCGAGAGTGCTGCGTAATTACGGGAGGACATTGATTTATGAAAATGGAATCTTGCTTTACAGTTTGAGTGTGCAGAAAGCTTTCTTCTTTTTCTTGGAAAGGACGGCAAGAGCAATTTCGAGGGGTCAAGCTGGGCATTAGACACCCTTTTAATGTTCAGTTTGCTTTGTGCTCTGATCAGGTCCCATGAGTGAGCACAGAAAAGGAGAGAAGCCACCGTCAAGATAAAGAACTTGCTGGGTGCAGTGGAGCACACCTGAAATCCAGTGGCTCGGGAGGCTGTCAGGAGGATTACAAATTCAAAGCCAGACTCAGCCACTTAGCGAGACCCTGTCTCAAAACAAGAAATAAAAAAGACTGGGGAGCTCAGTGGTCAAGCAAAGGTATTGAAGATCAGGTCAGGTGTTTGGGGCTTAGTGCAACTGCTTCTGGCAGATTTGAAATATCAAAGAATAAAACAGCAAGGGGCCCCTTGATCTTGCAGGACCACATTCAATAGCGACAGCCACAAGTTAAAGAAGCCTATCAATCCGTTGAGCGTCACTCATCACGTGTCAGGAAAAGATTGTGGGCTGGCAAAGAGGTCTCTGATACATTCTCTATTCAAGCTCCACTTAATTCCACCAGAGCTTTGGTGTCAACCGGGGGAGCGGAGCAAATGACGTCCAGTCACTGGCACGTGATGTGGGAAGCGCAGTTCTCTGAACAGCCCCATCACGGGGCAAATGCCATCATTTCCATCCTGCAGATGAGGCAGCTGAGGCCTGGTGAGGCCCTGCAACCTGCCCAGTGCTTTGGGTCACAGGAAGCTGTGCTGACGCCCGCCCGCTGCAGGCCCTCTTCAGAACAGCGGCTCAGTCAGCCCGCAGAGCCTGACCTTTGAGTCCCCTTCCAGGAAGGGAGCATGAGCTTGAGAGGGGCAGCCAGGTTAACATGCAGCGCCCTGCCAGTGTGTTCGGCTGTGAAGAGCTCGGTGCAGTTTGTTTCCCACTGGGCTTCGCGCCTGCTCCCAGGGGTCCAGAAATAAAACGATTCAGTCCCAACCACAGGGCTGCAGAATCTCACGCTACACGCAGCAGATGTCTTTTGATTCTGCAATTCTTCCAACCGTCGGAGCTGAGAAAGCAATAAATAATAATGCTGTCGCATTTACATAGCGATTGGACGCGCGCACGGTGGAGTGGTTTTGTTTCTTCCGATAGCTGGCGAAGGCTTCTGGGTTCTCGGGATGTTTGCGTGTCATTCCCAGGATGCTCATGGAAAGCAAATATTTAGACGACATGGACAGTATTCAGTTTCAGAACATGCTTTGGAGGGGGAAGTAAATGTTACTTAAAGCAGATGGTGCTGCTCTCTCGGAGGCGCAGCTCGTGGGCCTCCGCAATTTATTTTTCTGTGCTTTGCACGCCGCTATCTTTTTTTTAATTATTGAGAAATTTATTTGTTGAACAATCATATAAGTTTTTAATGAAATAATATCACATGAATATAGATTCTGAAGATTAGATTTACCCCCAAGAGCACCCCCCCATATTACCCACTCTTATCTCTCCCCTCCCCTTCCCAAAAGATTTCTAAAAATGTATTAGGTTGTATAACGTTACAACTTATCCGGATTTAGCATGTGATACTAGACCTCCCTTTGCAATGGCCAGGGTCTAGCTCCAGCCTCCACAGATGAGTGGAGACATTTGACCCTTGGCTCTCTGGATTATGCTGATTTCGCTCAGCATAATTTCTTCCATAGCCATCCATTTACCTTCAAAGGCTGCAATGTCACTGTTTCTAATTGCTGAGTAGAATTCCATGGTATATGCATCTCCTTATGGCAACCGCAGATGCGGGTAAGGTGCTGGCCGCCTTTCTTTCCCTACAGAAGGTCTGTACAGAAGTAAGCTAATCCCCAAACAAATCCCAATGAGGGTTTTCCTTTACTAAATCTGTCACTCCGAAGCCATTAGGATGAAACTCAAAGGGCTGCCTCCTACTTGGGTGTGCGACCTGCACAGAGCTCCAGGGAGCTCGGGAGAAGCCAGCACGCACCTGTGGGAACCGCGTGTCACCCTGAAGCTGAAGCTTGTGCCACAGAGCTGGCTGAGACTGGTCAGGGTCTGGTGCTTAATCCTTCCTGAGCATTAATTTAAGGTAGGGATTTCAATGAGACACACAGGATGTGTGCTAAGAACCGAGCCAGTTCTGGGAGCCATGAGCCCTTTCCAAGTCTGCCGAAGTCTATACGCTGGGACAAGGGACACAGGGTGGGGGTGGAGGTGGCCCGCTGCAAAGGTTGCTTAGAGCCTCCTGCCTAGGCGGGTACCTGCTCTGGGAGCAGGCTGAGCTGGGTGCTGGGCTCACAGCGAGGAGTGGCCTTTAATTTAATTTAGCTTCCCTGATTATTGAAAAATGGTTACAGGAAGATTAAGCTGTAAAAGTAATGGCATTAGCAAATAGCGAAGGGCTGCGGTGATCCATCAATCTGCAGAGTGTGGGCACCTCGACACCACTTCCTTCCACTCTATTATTAATAACAGTGACTGATCCGAGCTGCCTTTCTGAGCGGCTCTTACTCCAGAATCCCAAGGCTCTGTCCCACACTAAACGGTTCCCTCGCTACCTCTGCATTTCCCAAGTTCAAGGTAAATGAGTCCCTGAGCCAGGGCCCGAGCATCACTGCGGAGGGGGAAGCCCACAGGCGGAAGTCTCACCAACCCAAGCTTTCCAGCCACCAGTGCAGGGGACCTAGGGGTGCTGGACGCTGCTGGTCTGAGGGGCATGGAGCTTGGTGAGTCTGCCTGTGGCATGGGGGGAGGTCAGAGGCCCTGGCTCAGCATTGCCCATCACTTCCTGAATGGGGGTGAAGGTTGGAGGCAGGGTAGACCTTGGGGCTCTGCAGGGTAAGAGTGGCACTGGGGACCACTGTCGATGCCCCACTTTAGCTGCAGGACAGCCACTCAGTCCTGCCCTTGCTGACACGGACATCTGAAGATCAGGGACTTATCAAGCAGAAATTCACGTCTCTGAGAGGTGTTTGGTACCATGAGGGAGCCACAAATGTGCGGCCAGGGCCCTGCCCTTGATTTCCACATCAGGGTTGGGTGTAGAAGAAAACTACGGCAAAACTATGTGGGAGAAAAGGGGATGTAGAGCTCTGGGGGCCCACAAAGGGCGAGAAAGAAAGGCTTCCTGGGGTTCATTCATTCATCCACTTTCTCCTCATCCATCCATTGGCTCGTCCATTGGCTCATCCGTTGGCTCATGAAGACATTTAGGGGAGTGTCTACCATGTGCCCGGCCTCTTCCTGGTGCTGGGATTAGGAGCAAGCTATCTTGTGTACCTTCCAGATGGGAGAGGCAGTAGAGTAGGATGAGGACTGTCGGACCCTATGCACACCTGCCCAAGGAGCATGCCTGTCCAGGGCCCACCGCCTGCTCCAACTCCCTCCCTGCATGTGCTCCTGGATCAGAGGGAGTGTGGCAGGAGTCCCGGAAAGGTGGGCCTGCAGACCCCATCCAGGACTACCAAGGGTTCCCAGCAAGGGTTCTCGCAGCCCCCACGTTCACTTAGCCTTCTCCCGGCTCCCCTTCTCCGAGGTTGGACAAGTGCAGCCTGACCCTCTTCTGTCTTTAGGGTCCCCTCCCAGTTTCTTTGACAGACACTTCTCTTAACTCAGTCCTGCATGCTGGTCCTGCCCGGGGGTCTGTTTCTGGGAGAAATCAGTCTAATGCAAATGTTTTGTAGAAGACTAAAGCAAAGGCGACAGGGGGGAGGGCTGGGAGGGGGCCTGAGGAGCTGGCCCTGTAAAGCAAGAGAGCTGTGGCGGGATCGGATCTCGGTGGCTGGAAAGGAACACGGGGAGCAGCCAATTGTGGCTGGAGCAGGGCCAGCTGGGGAGGGAGGGATAGGACATGGTCTGTGAAGCTTTTAGACCATGGCAAGGTGCCTGGGATGCACTTGAGTGAAGTAAAGGCCTGAGGGCATGGAGGGAGTGGGGCACTGAGACCTGAGGATGTGGACAAGGCTGTGTGCCCCAGCCACGGGCCCAGGGTAGGTGCTGCGTGAGCAGGGAGGACGCATGGTCAGGGAAACAGGATGATTGGAAGGTTTTCCACCACCAGAGTGCAGAGGGCAGCCTGAGAGGCAGTTGCCATCACAGAGGGGGCTGGGGGGCTCGGTCAGGGATCTGTCTGACAAGCAGAGTCAGGGGAGTCTCCTGATGGTTGCAGAGCATGCACCAAAGTCTCCTGAGTCAGGAGACCCCGTTTATTGACGTGGGCACAGCTGGGAAGGAGAGGGCTTTGGAGGGCTGCGGTTCTCCTTCTCAGGTGTTGCAGAGGTGTCAGACACAGGGGGCGTACAAATCCAGGGCTCAGGGAGGAGCGGGGCTGCAGCTGTGCAGCTGTGGCCTCCTAGCTGGGCCTCTGTGGGGGGGGGGCTTCCTACAGGGGAGGCTCAGCAGAGCCTCCAGGTGAAGCACAGCAGGGCTCAGGTGGAGGCAGGGGCAGCAGTGGCAGCAGGGGAGCCCTGGGACAGACAGGTGCTGCCCAACGACTGGAGCATGTGCTGATGGGGCTATGGGGCACCCAGGCCTGCTTACCCGTGGGTGGCTGCTGGTGTGTCACACGGTTTTGGTGAGATGAGCTTTGACTGGTGGACTGAGTCCAGCAGCTCTTAAAAAGGTGGCTCCTCCAAGGGAGAGAACAGGGTCCTCTCGCTGTGCCTTCAAGCTGGACAAGGGTCTTCTCCGTCTTCAGATTCACACTCAGATGGCAGCTTACACCATGGGTGGCCCTGGGTGCCAGCTTTTGCCTGCAAATCTCAGACTTTTCAAACAAGCAGTCACAAGACAGCTTCTTATAGTAAGCCTGTGTGTGAGTGAGTATGTGAGTGTGTGTCAGTGTATGAGAGTGTGAGTGTGTGTGTGAACTAGCATGTGAGTGAGTGTGTGAGAGTGTGTAAGCAAGTGTGTGTGCATGTGTATGTGAGTGAGCAAGTGTGTGTGTGAAAGCATGTATATGAGAGTGTGTGAGTGCGTGTGAGCATGAGTGTATATGAGTGTGTGAGTGAACTGTGTGTGTGTAAATGTGTATGTGGGTGAGTGTATGTGTATGAGTGAGTGTGAGTATATTTTGAGTGAGTGTACGTGTGTGTATGTGTGTGTTAGTGAGCGAGTGTGTGAGTGTATGTGTGAGTGTATGAGTGAGTGTGAGCAAGTGTGTATGAGTGAGTGTGAGTGAGCAAGTGAGTGTGTGAGCAAGTGAAATCAGAAGCATATCCTGGGATGAGCTTCCATGGCACCCAGAGCTACAGGCACAGCCCTGTCCCCCTAGAGAAAGTCTGGCCTGCCCATCCCCTGCCATTTCCGTGACATTTAAAGCTACAGCTCGGCCTGTTCTAGAACACACAGATGGAAAGTGCAGTACATGTCCCTCTGTGCAGGCTTCTGGTTTTCAGCTTACTTTCCCCCCAGATCCATCCCGTGGCGGTGCCCTCAGGGTCCATTCCCTTTTGCGTTGGTGTAGTGTTTGCACGAGTGCACTGACATTCCTTCAGCTGTTTTTCTGGTGATGAGCCCATGGGCTCTCTCCCGATTTTGCCTGTTATTAATAAACAGCTGTGAACGTTCACACACACGGTTTCTGTGGACGTGCACTCCGTTGCTCACAAACCTAAGCACAGGAGTGGAGGGTTCAGTGCTTCTGCCCAGCTCCCCCAACATGGCCACCTTGCAAAGCTGGGAGCCCGGTGCTCCCACCCCTGCCCGCAGTGAAGCCGCCACTCTGACCTTCCGTTGCACGGAGGTTTCATCTGCACTGATGTGGTACTGATCGAGGAGGATGCGAGGACAACGGTGTCGCGCACTTCCTCACGCGGGAGCTGCTCACCTGAACACCTTCACCTGCACAGAGCTGGCAGAGGGTTCTCTGTGTTTAACTGAAGTGAGGGCTTCTTTTGTTTCTATTTTACTATTATGTTCCTCCTCCTATAAAGCAGTTCTTTATACTCTGTAACCATTTTTTCTACTCTGTGACTTACCCACTTACTTTATTGAGTCTGTTTAGAGATGAAATTTCTAATAATGAATTTTTTCTTTTGGGTGGGTTATTTTTTTCTATGT
This sequence comes from Aplodontia rufa, assembly GCA_004027875.1. Lineage (NCBI taxonomy): Eukaryota > Metazoa > Chordata > Mammalia > Rodentia > Aplodontiidae > Aplodontia > Aplodontia rufa. The sequence goes on along the minus strand of PVKS010024582.1, from coordinate 2,754 downwards.
ACAGTCTAAAAAAATGCTGTCTAACTCCTGGCCACAAAATATTCTACAATTTTTCTTGTAGAGTCTTCATGGTTTTAAGTTTTATATTTAAATTCAGTTTTGAGTAAGGTCATGAAGCAGACGCCAAGACTCGTATTTTATAGTGTGCACATCTGATTGGCACTTGGGTGCTTTGAAAAATCTCAATGGACCATGTATGTGTGAGTCTAGTTCCGGAGTCCACACGTCTACACTCCTTTCTTACAACAATTCGGGTTGAGCATTCCTTATCTGAAATGCTTGGGATAAGGAGTGTTTGAGAGGGCTGGAGCGGTGGCTCCGTGGTTATGGCACCTGCCTGGCATGCACAAGGACATGGGTTCAAACCCCAGCACCACATATACAACAAAGTGTTGGAGCAACCAAAACCAGATGAAAAACTAAATAAAAATTGATTCTCTCTTTCTCTCTCTTTCACTGTCTCTCTCTCTTTAAAAAAAAAGAAGAAGAAGTGTTTCAGATTTGGGGTTAGTGTCAGATTGTGGAATATTTCAAATATATTATGAGCATTCTTGGGGATGGAACCTCGTCCAATCTAAACGTGGGATTCATTTCTGTCTGACACACACTGACCAAAGGAAATTGTATACAGCAGTGCAAATCATTTTGTGCACAAAGCAAAGAATCACGGTGTGGAGTCTTCCACTCGTGACATTATGTCGGCACTCACATTGGGGAGCATCTCAGATTTCTGGGGTTTGAATTAGGGAGCCCCCATGTGCACCAGGCTAACTTAGGATCAGGTATTCTAAGCCCTCTAATTTTATTTATTTTTCTCAGTGTGCCTTTGGCTGTCCTAGGTCCTTTGAATTTTCATATAAATTTTAGATTCAGTCCATCAAAACTTACACAAATGCCTGGTAGTTTCGATTGTGATTAAGTTGAATCCCTACATCCATTTTGAGAGATTTAATATCTTAACAATATCAAGGCTTCAACTTCATGAATATCTTCACTTAGATCTTCTTGCTAAACAGCCTCCGTTAAATTCATTCTCAACTCTTTTATAATTTCCCAAGCTATTTTAAATGGGAGTGATTTATAAAATTGAATTTGCACCCATCCGTCTCTGGAACAGAGAGGGGACACTTTAGAACTGTGCACCCCGTTGGATGGGTCAACTTGAGTTCTGCTCACCAGCGTGTTCCAGAGCCTAAGGCCACATGTGGCCTCTGCGGGGTGGGAATGGGCACGCGTGTGAACTCAAATGCTCCATGCACTGTTGTGCCCAAGGCCGTCTTTCCTAGTTAGAGTCCCAGTGTGTTCCATGTAACAAGGACACAAGGTGACTGACTTAGACTGGAGAACAGTTTCCTCTCCCTCCTCCCTCCCAACGCCCAAGGTGACCGTGGCCTGCAGCACATGGTGGGGGTGGAGCTTTCCCCCCACTGCTCTTCCTGTGTTTTAAGGTGAGCACAGTTGCTCCTTGACCCCTTCTGCTCATCTCACTGTCTCGGCTTCAGCTGGGAGGCCCAGGTGCAGCCTGGCCTCCCACAGCTCACAGCTTCTCAACCAGCAGAGAGGCCGAGGAGCCGTGGAGAGCAGGGGCTGAGGACAAGTTCCAAGTCAGTCTGATGACCCGTCTACTCCGTGGTGGGGGTTTTATTCTAGCTCACCTCTTACTTTGGAGCTTCAGTATTTTTAGAAGCTGCTCTCGGACTGCAGCACGGGGCTCTCACTTAATCCTGTCCGCTTCGATACTGTGATGTCACCAGCAGGACAACTGGGCAAGCCACAGCTCTTTGCCCCTCTGCCTCTAGCTCTGACCCTCATCATCTCTGACGAGGGGTCGCTCGTTATCTACACTGTTCTTCCACGCAGCGAAGGCACTTTTAACATCTCAGGGCTTTTAGGGTTTTTTGTTTAATTCTGGTTTTCAGCAGCTCTGCCTCCATGTCCCTCAGCTTGACTTTGTATTTGCCAGACTGAGGTCTTTCTAGACTCTTGGATTTGTCCGTGAATGTTTTCACCACATTTGTAAAGAAATGTGGTCATCGTGGCTTCTAGTACTTTCTTGCCCTGTTCTCTCCCCCTCCTTTCCTTCCGGGACTCCCGCTACACGAACGTCAGACCAGCTGAGATCACGCTGGTCGCGGAGCCGCTCGTTTCCTGAACTCGGGTTTTCCGGTTCTTCACGTTGCACACGCTGTCTCTTTAAAGTTCCTGGACTCCTGCTTTCTTTCATCTTCTGCTTTCTGGGAAATTCATTCAGTAAAATTTTGGTAAAAGTTTCGGACGTTATTGTTTTTAGTTACAGAATTTTCATGGATTTCATAGAGAATCATCTTTACTGCTCTGATGTGATTCTCGTTTCGTTAGCTCTTTAAGACTGTACCTTACTAAGCCCCTTAGCACATTTACCTAGATGCTTTAAATTTGAAAACGCCATTATCAGTGTCACGCGGCATTTGCTCCATCGTGGGTAAAGTTCCTGGTTCAGGACACAGCTCGTGATTCTGCTTGAGGATCTGGGCATCATGTGTGGTGCCTTGTAGGGACTCTTGTGTTGCCCTGCCTTGGAGAGTGTTGGGCCTTGTCCTCCGAGATGGCAAGTTGGAGGCTCCTCTCCCTGATCCTGGCTCAGGAAAGTTCTAGGCTGGCCCTCTTTCCGGGCCATGGCCCTCTCTCCCAGTGAATACCTTTCCTGGTGTCTGACCTGGAAGCCGAGAGCGTAGAGGAGAGGCTGCAGAGGAGGCTGGAGAGGCTGGAGGAGAG
>PVKS010024581.1:0-30899 GCA_004027875.1 Aplodontia rufa | reverse complement strand
CATTTAGGGAAAAGTCAGAAGCCCATTGGTGCATATGAATCTATTGGTCACGTGTGTTGTGAGCTGTATATATGTGGGCGGGTTTCCGGGGAGAGGGAGTTCAGGCGGAGAAGGGAAGAGAGAGGAGGAAGAAGAAGGTCGACCAAATAAAGCTCTCCCAACCTAACCACGTGTCGCGTCTTCTCTGCGGGCAGAGGGATAGTTTGAACCCAGGTGCACTCTGTCCCTGAGGACATCGCTTTTATTTTTTATTCTTAGAAAGGGTCTCACTAAATTGCCCAGGCTGGCCTTGAACTTGTGAACCTCCTGTCTCAGCATCATGAGTTGCTGGGATTATAGGCTAATGTCACCATTCCCGGCACTTTTTAATGTTCTAACTTCTCTCTAAATATTTGGTAGAATTATTTGGTGATATCATTTGTCACTGTTACAGTTTTTCTGGCATAATTCCTCTACAACTTTCTATTTTCACATAAAAATTTACCTATTCAATTTTTCCAACCTTACTGGAGTTAATTCTGGCAAACTGATGTTCCCCTTAAAATAATTCATTCATGTGTATAAAGATCCGTTTGAACTTCTCCCAGTGATTGGGGCGGGGGGATCTAGATTTACTTTGATTAAAAAAAAGACTAAATTTACAAAATGAAAGAGATCAGGGCACATACATATCATAATATATTTTTACTGCATAAACATTGCTTCTAATTGTCTGTACCTTTTTATCAGTTTTATTTTTTCTGAGAATAGGCGTTTACTATTAGCCAATGGGAAAGCTCATGGCAGCAGGCTCCTGAAAGTCAGCATCTTGTTTTTCTGCTTGCACCCTAAATTGCTATAATACGTAACACAGTGCAATTCTCACAGTAGGTGTTCAACAAATGCATATTATTATCAACAGCAATATGAGACCCTAACAGATATTTGACATTTCCTAATAATCGTCCATCAGCACGTTATCATGAGGTACCCCATGCTAGGAACAAAAATTGACTTAAGAAACCATACCTTTGAATAAAATTTTTAACAGAATAGTAGCTATACAATTTTTCTCTACTCTGAAAATAACTCTAAATAATATATTTAGAGTAGCAATTGTCCAGAAGCATGAATAAAAATGATAATTTGACATTTAAAAGAGTGAAAGTTTTGCACCATTAACCACAGAGAAATACATAGGGCAAAACTCTGCCAAAGGAAATATGTATGACCTATTTGGAGTTCAAGGACAAGTACATTTATTTCTAAAAGAAGTTTGCGGTTCTTTGTATGTCCTTGTCAAAGACTGACTTTCACTTACTTTCACTCAATAAATGAGCGGCAGTTTGGCTGTTGACAGGGAAGGATTCCAGGGATCCATTAAACCTTTCAAAATCTCATTAGTGACATAATCATACATTTATGGGAGGCAAGCGCTTCTTCAAGTGAGTCTTGTTGATTCACTGTCACACCCTGCATGGGCTTCATTACGGAACATCAAAACAAGGCACAAGCATCCCCATTGGAGTCCCGGGTGAACGCCAGGACAGCACTGTCATGAGTCACTGATCCATGCTCATCAGTGAGCTGTCCGTCAGGGGAGAGTGACTTTGAGTTAAACTTCACTTTGCTTGTACATTTCACTCATTGTAAGCTCCTGACACTGAGATATATAAATTGTAGATCCTTTCATTGACAATCATCACAAATAACTTCACATAGCATCATTTCAGAGCAAAAAATTCTCGTCAGAAAATAGTGCATGAAGCATTTATTTTCATAAAAAGAAAAAAATTAATCAGAATTTCTTAATCTAACTTTGGTTTGTCTATTTCATGGTTTTCTTGCCTCCTGTATTTAAATAGTAAACAGACAGATGAAACTAATATACCATTAAATCTCCAGTTTTTAGAGACATTTTAACGTACAAGAAGATGAAATTTGCAACTAGATTCATATTAACCAAGTCTGAGTGTACTGAAAGCAGCAAATTATGTTGAGCAAGCTTTCAAAAAAATATATATTTCAACTTATTAGATCCCTTTCACTGAATTATTGTACCCTGTGGACCAAGAAAAGAAAAGTTCTCTGGATAGAATGAGCTGTCATATACAGCTGTAGAATCATGGGCATTCACTTCTCAGTGCGGATGATACACACACAAGTGCTATAGCGTAGCCATACTGAGAAAAGCGCTTTAATATACATGACACACGGGCAGCACAAATACGGGAATAATCAATTAGCTAGATAATTTGTAAAGAAGTTCAATAGTCTTTCCAAGAGTATCTTTTTTCCTTCTGACTTACAGGAGACCCTTGAATGATTTTGTATCTACTTTTGTCTGAAATATTTCATAATTCAGCTAAAATGTTCAAGGTTTGTTTCACTTGGATTTTTAAAACTATTTACAATTCGTGGCTTTGTTTTGCCAAGTCCAGTTAGAGTCCTAACAATTTGAACTTTCTTAACTACTTACAGTGTAGTTGAAGAGTCAAATACGTAAATATCTCAGTGCAGAACATAAACTCAGCAACTCATTCTTTCTGTACCCTGAATTTTAGAGAATGCCACTCAGCCACCCAGGGACCCAAGTGACAAATCTGAAGATCACTCTACCTACTTCTTCCTATTTTCCTCTTTCAAAACCAGTCACCAATGCCAGTGAATGGTATTTTCCACCATTCATTCTTGCTCTTTCCTGGCATCCTAAATCTACCTATCAACCTATCTACCTTCCCACCAATCTTACTATATTCATAAATAAATTCTTCTTATTCCTTCATTTTATCATGTGCCATTGATTCTATTTATCAAAGTGATAAATCTTAAATGATTCTAACCAGTATGGCAGTTATCAGCTCTACACAGCACCAGGGTTGGTGTTTGAAAGAGTACACTGAAACTTCTGTGTGCCCAGCTTGAACCAAATCTCATCACCATTACCTGTAACACTCCTCATGATCTCATAATCTTCTCTTTTCTGACTCCTTTTACTGGCACTTGGTTATTAAGAACCCACTGCATGCCAGATTCAGTACTGGAAATACAGCATAAGATCCTTGTGTTTTCTATCAATCATCTTACATCCTAGTCGAGGATCCAAAAATAAGTAGGTGAGTAAATAATGAAACTTTTAATATATTTTGATGAATGCCATAAATGAAATAGATTTAGTTCTAAATCATAATGGGATAAAGAAGCAATAATTTGAGGCAGGGTAGCCAGAACAACTGATGAAAGGTCACTTAAGGTGAAAGGCATAGATGGGGAAGGAGACACCCACAGCAAGATTAGGAACAAAGCACTCCAGGCAGAGAAATCTGCATGTCCGAAATCTGTGAAGGATCAGTAAGGGCCTGAGTCACAAAGATCAAAGCAAAATAAGGACAGTCAGGAAAAATGTAAAGAAGAACCAATCCCCACAAACTTAATGGCTTAAAATATCATACATGTATTTTTTCTTTTTTTATTAAGAAATTTATATGTTAAACAATCAAAGAAGCTTCTAACGAAATAATATATCTATAAAAATTCTGAAAATTAGGTTTACCCCCAAGGGCTCCCCCCAATTACCCACCCTTATCCCTCCCCTGCTCCTTCCCCATACATCACTATGAATGCCTTAGGGTGTATGACATTATACCTTATCCAGATTTAAAACATGATAATAGACCTCCTTTCTCAATGGCTAGGGTCCAGTTCCAGCCTCCACAGATGAGTGAAGACATTCGACCCTTGGTTCTCTGGGTTATGCTGATTTCACTCAGCATAATTTCTTCCATAGCCATCCATTAACGTTCAAAGGCTGCGATATCATTGTTTCTAATTGCTGAGAACTCGATGGTATATATGTCCCACAGTTTTTGGATCCGTTCATCCAGTGAGGGACATCTGGGTTGTTTCCATAGTTTAGCTATTGTAAATTGAGTTTTAACTCAGGCATCTGTGGGTTTGGACATAGATTAACAGGGTGCTCAGGGCTGGAGCAATGGCTCATGGGTAGAATGCTTGCCTGGTATGTGTGAGGCCCCGAGTTTAATTCCCAGTGCCACATACACAACTGAATGTTGGAGAAATAACAACCAGATGAAAAAATAATAAAATTCATCCTCTCTTTCTATCTGAAAAGAAGAAGAAGAAGATTAACAGGGTACTTGACTCAGGATCTTAGTCTCAGAAGGTGGCAATCTTAGCAACAGCCACAGTGTATTTCTGCCTAGAGCTTAGCTTACATGGTTCTTCTACTTGTAGGACTGAGGGCTCCAAAGTTCACTCTGAGTTATTGTGGTCACCCAAAGTTCATTTCCACATGCCCTGTCATAGTATTCTACCTAATTTCTCTAAGGCCAGTAGACTGCTATGATGCAATCTTATGTAATATGATTAGGATGACTTTCCTATCATCTTTGCCATATTCTATTGCTTCGGAGATGGTAATTCCCACTGCACTCTAAGGAAGAGTGCTGTGCAGGGTGTGGCTCATTAGGACTCCTTTAGGATTAATTTCTGCCCCAGAGGTCAATTATATAAGCCATAGTAAGGAATTTGGATTCACTGTAAATGAAATAGGATTTTGTGGAGAAATGGAATAGAGAAGGAAGAAAAATAGTTAAAGAGGCTCACATCATGCCACAGGGAATTGTTATCAGGAGTTGTTAATTCTGTTTAGTGGCTCAGATATTTCTTGCAGAAGGTGAGCTCCAGGATAATAATCCGATGCATGAAAACAGAAAGAGATGACATCAGAGGAAGATGGCATCTGTGCAAAGACTGCAGGTGGACCAAAGCAGGGGGGAGAGCAAGCAGGACACACCTATGAAATCTTCAGGGCGCACTGTTTCAAAGTAGGTAGATAGCAAATGGATTTGAATGCACCAGGCCATTTTAGACGAGTTTTAAAGGGATCTATATTATCAGACACACTAGTGTGGAAGATAAACCTGGTGCCTACAAAAGGGAGAATGTATTGGAGGAAGAACTCTTCACCTTAGTTAAAGAGATCAGCATTTCCAGAGAAATTATTTAATTTTAATACATTTCAAAATCTTTGAACTGTACAACAAACAAATGTCTGAATAGTTTTATTTATAGGAGCTGTATCTTTGGTAGTAACTGGAATAAATTTCTTCAGTTTGCATGCAAGGACTCTTCTGAAGGGCAACAGTTTCAACAGAATGTCAGAAGGACTAGGTACCCTGCCTTTAAATGGCAAGTTCCAGTTTTAGGCAATAAGAATTAGGGTAAGGAAGCAGACCTTGCAATTTATGTATATGCCAAGAAGATTATTAATTCTATTGGGACTGAATGCATGGCTATTCTGTTTATCTTTGTATTCTCAGTCCCTAACGCATATTAATCCTTCAATATTATGTTTAAATGGACAAATGAATGAATAAATAACCACATAACATAAGTGTTCTTATTCTAGTCTCCAGACTACCATCTCCTTCCACCCTGTTTTCTTTTTCCTGTCTTTTTTTCCCTCGCTAACGTCCAAATTTGTTATTGAGATTCAAGGTATATTATAATCTCAAGACCTCAGTGAGTTATTTTTTTTCTTATTTTGTGTTAGATTGAAGTTATGTAGATTGATTACTCACAGACTCTATGTAATGCATGAGATCACTGAGAATATGCACAGCAAACTCAGGCTAATTGCCTGGGCACCAGTGGTAATTATACAGGGGCTTGTACTGTCTTTGAAACTAAGTTTAGATGATTGTTTCTCTCAAATCTTCTATTTAACACTAAATTGATCATTAAATGGGGAGCTGTGGAAGAATACCCCCCCAGCGTGTTAGTTCTGAGAAAATAAGCAATGATTGTGAGATAAAGAAAAGGAAACCAATGTTTATTGTGCCTGAGTAAAGGTGTCTTCGATATTAAACACAAGTATTTAAATATTCTCTCTAGAATTTCCTCAATAAATAGCATATTTGCATGTAGAATTATTTAGGATATCTATGCGTATTCATTCCTTCACTTACATTCATTAAATTAAGGAATGATGCCATTTTATTACACTTAAGGGAATGCTGGAAAATAAGATGCTCCTCTTTGCTTAGCCCTGTGACTAATAATTAGAAATCACTAATAAATATTCATTAAATAATTAAACTTAAAAACTCCAAGCTATATTTATCAGTCACTATGGATTGAGTAAATTGCTTAGAAGAAATAATGTGTACTTTATATCAACTACTTTATTCTAGGTAATTTTAATATTTAATAAATATTTTAAATAATAAATGAATATGTAATTTTAAGTATCTATTTCCATAAATTATTTCCTGTGTGAAAAATAAGGTTGCAATCACACAAGGGAAAGATTATTTAAATAGGCTCCCTTTAAAATATGGCATGTGTGAGATTTTCAAACCCTTGGGACTTTTCAGCGTGGTTTAAAGTAATAAGAAGTCTGACATTTTCAGTGATGCTTGCAGACCAGGTAAACCACAGAGAGGCAGAAGCAAACCGAGATACTGCCCATCACACAGGCAGAGCTTCGGCTGTTTCTGAATATCCATGGCATGTGTGAAATCCAAGTCCCTTTCACTGAAAATTACCTACTGTGCTTAAACTTGTGTGAACAAATCAGAAAAGAAAAGAGCTGCAAAACGTCCACAGCCACCCCACCCGTAAACACTCAGCATCCCGCTACCTTTATTTTCAGCATTTCTATTCATCATTTTTCCTACCTAGAATTATATATTATAATGAATCATTTTATAGTAACTTAGAGGGAAAGCTGTAAAATTTCAAAAGCCCAGGAAGAAGAACAAAAACACCCAGAATTCTGAGAACTGATATATTCTCTTAACATTTTAAAGTGTTTTCCATCTTTTTTCTACGTGCATTGACTTGTCTGTTATGTTCTGTTTGTGAAGGACAGCTGTCAGAGGGATAATTTTCAAGGAGGAAGATATTTATTAGGGTTTCCTGAGAGAGGATATTTCTGCGATTGGGTGATTTATTAATTTTTCTCGAGGGACAAAGAATCAAGTTATTTAGCATCAGATTTTAAAATACGAACAATCATTTCTCAAGTTTCCTAGAATGAAAATAATCATTTTTTTATTGATGCGATTCTGATTTTGTGAAGAAAAACTCCCTTAGTGTTCCAATCATTTTAATGGAAGCAGTATTACACAGAGGTTACAATCAAAGCTAGTCCCTGCCACTGCAGCCAAGTTACCTTAGAAGTGATTTGACCTCTGTACCTTGAGTTCTTATCTCCTAAGAAGGAGGTGAATGTGTTAATGTGTGTGAACTGCTTAGAAAAGGGCCCATCTATTAGGAAATGTCATATATAGATTAACTATGAGCAGTAGGTTCTGGAAAAGAACAACCTCTCCTTCAATGTTTAAAGGGGTTTGGATTTCAATAGACACTGTATAAAATGCAAGTACAGGAGACCACTCTGTTAGGGACTAACAGAGAAAGTGTCAGAGAGAAGCAGTTGAACCAAGCTTTGACACCCAACCACCACAAATACATCTAAAGTTGATGTGTTCACGTCTAGTAAGGAACATACTTAGTGCAAAGATTAAAATTGTGAGCTTAAATTAAAGCAAGATATTTATTGCCTATAGCGATCATGGAAAAAAATGTCTAATGCATCCAAGACTCAGTGTACTTTCTGTAAATGAGGAGAAATTATCATAGTTCTTAAGCAAAAAGGTAATTGTGAAAATGAGATAATTCACATCAAGTAGTGGATACAAAATGAGCTTCCAATAAATGTTAACTGCCATTGCTCTTAATGACATTAATAATTTTAATAAATCTCAAACCTTCAGCATGATTGCATTTTTAAATTTGACTCATCTTTTTGTCTTCTGGGAAAAACATTTAAGCCTCTGTGTGACTTCAAAGAAAAGATCATGGTGCTGTGGTTCTTTGAGCACTTATGTAGTTGATTACCATCTGCCTGGAAATGGTGGGACGTCGTCCGCATGTGTATCTCGTTCTCCTAAGATATCATCTCTTCTTACTTGTTTTACCTGGAACATCATGATCCTGTTTCCTATCTCCATAGATTTTATGTTAGATCATTTTCTCGTAGACCATGTGTTTTCGTATTTCTTCCTTATATTCATGCACCTCACACTGCTCAACTGTCCCCAGAAGTACGGCCGCTGTCAGCTTTTTCCTTTGTTCTTTTCATTTGGTTTTAGTAAGTATTGCAGTAGCTTTTCAAGTGGCTTTTCTTCTGGTTTTTGTATTTCATGTTCTTTGGTGCCATTGAAAATTTAAATTTAATACTGTGATATTAGTTTCTTTTTTGATTCTTCCTTATGGTATGTACTCTTTTTAATCTCATATTTTCATGTCAGCTTGTCATCTTCATATAACTTGCTTTTTATATTCATCAGAGCTATCAGGTCTCCTGTTTTCTAATGTAGATGTCAAATTCTCTACAATCTTTTCTCCTAAACAGTGTTGTAACATGGATTGCAATTCTGAAGGATGCGTTTCCTTTCCCTTTATTTAGTGCAGGAAATTTATTTATGGGTGTAATTTCATTCTCTCTCTCTCCCTCCCTTTCTCTTATTCTTAGGTAGATTTCTATCCAGATTTAGCATTGCCAATGGACAGAAACCATGTATTATTTTGGGCACCTCTTTCTAGATACTTAAGATTTGGTCACATCAAACTATGATGTGACCTAGCCAGTTATATCATGGAACAGTTTACATGTGTGCATATTTTTCCACGGTGTAAATCTCCTAGACCTCCAGGAGAGTTTCTTCTGTCCTTATGAACTGATTATCTGTCACTGTGAACAATACAGTGCACATTAAAAAGCTTGATGTAACCTTGCTTTCTTGCCTCTGCTTACACCTCTACCATTTGACCTCATAGAGGTATACCTACCAGGATTCATTATCCAGTTGTCAATTAATGAGAAGTACTGATGGGAGACACAGATGAGAGGGCTCAAAATGCTGCAGTCTCAAATCAGCGCTAATAGTCGTACACAGCTGACCGGTGTGTTGATCATGTCCCCACAGGACCTGTTGCAACAGCTAAGCGTATACCATACTACCTTCAGAAGACTCAAGGAACATAGGCAAAAGGCCATTCTAGAATAATAAAAACAAAAGACTCATTGAATAAGGCAGGAAAAAAGTGGCCTGTATCTCCCTTCCCCCAACTTCAAGCAACTGCAGCTGGGAGCGAGAGACCTCCCACTTGGGGGAAGGAGAAAGAATTAAGTCCAGGGTGAGACTTGAAATCCAGTACCAGGCCCGCCCAGGTCAGATGGAACCTCACGACCCCTACTACCCTACCAGGCCGTGCCTGCAGATGAGCCTCAGGAACAGTGTGAACCAGGGGGCTAAGGAACAATCTGCACCTCCCCAACCCCAACCTCAGGCTACAGAGTGGAAAGCAAGACTCTCCCTGAAGCTAGCACAGGACTTTGCCTTAGAGCTCAGGTCTACCCTGATGCAATCCAGCAACAGGCAGAAATCAATAAAGATGGAGCCTCTAGCGTTGCCCTGGCTTCACGCAGAGACACAAACCTTGTGAGATGGAGTGGTGTTTAGGCCTGCAAGTTGCCAGATTTATAGTGGACCTGTGGCTTACACCCCTCAACTCTCCACAACACACATGTTCCGTGCTGGAGCTGTGGCTCAGAGGTTACAGAGCTTGCCAAGCAAGCACGAGTGCGCAAGTTCAAACCCCAGCACCACATACACAACAATGTCTCTTAGTAATGAAGGTCACATGAAAAAAACTAAATAAAAATTGTTTCTCTCTCTCTCTCTAAAAAATAAAAATAAAAAAAAATACACATGTTCCCGAAACTGTAAGACCCTGATGCTATATTGCTTGGCATCAACCTTGATGGCCAAGAATTGTCCATACCACCCCACCCTCATCCTTGGGAAGCACAGTGAGACCTAGCTCAGTGGAGCCTTCAGATCTTTCCCAGCACCAGGTGGACACTCACACCATGGTGGGACTGACTTGTGGTTTGGCCTGCACTCCAGCTGCCTCTCCACTCACCATATCATAGACCTGGATGCACCACTGAGAGTTTATAGCATAGTATAGCTCAGTTGACAGGCTCCATTTGCTCAGGGTAGGAGAGGGTAGTAACTATAGGACATTACCTTGCAACTTACTGCTGGGTTGGTGAAATGGAAAACTGGCAAGATCTTAATGGCCACTGTCCCCAGGATAGTGCAGGTGCCCCAGCACCAGCAGACACATGTACCCTTAGTCTATCAGTCTTCTATTCCTGCTAGCACCACCTGTCACTGGTTATAGCAAACTTGAGCCATGAATCCACCTCAGCACTAAGCAGTCCACAGCAGCACGGGCCTGGATCCTACAGCAGTACTGGTCCTAGAAGGCTGTAGGTTCAGAGTGTGACTCAGAGTTACATCATTGATGACCATGGGACTGCCCACCCCATTCATCACCTCAAGCTAGCACAATATGGGAAAAGTAACTTGCTGCTTGGGGGAAGAAAGACAGGTGGACAAGCCCCTCCATGTCTGGTCTTGGCAGATTCAACCAGTGTGTAACCACAGGTGTGCAACAGTGGGCAAGGATCCCAGGTTCCTTGCTTACAGGGAGAGGCTCGTTTGTGGATGCAGACTACCCTTTTTAGGCACTCCCCTAGTTTATGTTGATGAATACACCACTATGGACTTGGGACAAACCTGGGATTGGGTGGCTCTCTAGTGCTGAAACAACAGCACACAAACAGCAGACTCTGAACAAACCTGGGTTTAGAATGCCATCTAGTGTTAATGTAGTGGAAGTGACTACAGACTCAAAAAAAATTAAGAGTACTCTTAGAATTTTCTGGGGACAAAAAAACAGATTAGGAAGACTACAAAAAATTCCTGGTCCTTTTAATGACCAGATGTTGTTGAATACCAACAAGCATCAAGAACTTTTATTTCACGAAATCATAACTTCACCTAATTGTCGAAATAAGACATTAGGAACTGATTTTATAGAATTAATATGGTCAAACTGTTAGATGGAGAATTTGAAACAGCTGTTTTGAGATAAATCGGGAGCTTCAATAAAACACATACAAAAGGCTTAATACTCCAGCAGAAAAGAAAACATAATGGGCATATGGAAACATATTTTAAAGGTCAAACAAAAGTATTTAAGCTGAAAAATACACTATGCAAAATTAAAAATGTAATGGAGAACATCAGTGGCAGGACAGATCAAATAAAAGAAAGAATCGGTGAGCTCCAAGACAGGCTACTTCAAAATACACAGAGAGAAGGAAAAGACAGGCATCTGCATTCCCATGTTTATTGTAGCACAGTTGACGGTAGCCAAGAAACGGAAACGACTGAAGTGTCTTTATCTGGTTGGACGATGGAATACTATTCAGCTGTCATGTGCAACAATATAGATAGAACTGGAGATTGCTGTTTTAAGCAAAATAGGCCAGACACAGAAAAATAATTATTCCATGATCTCATTCATATGTGGAATTTTTTAAAAGTGTTCTGCACTTTTTAATGTTTTTTTAGCTGTAGATGGACCCAACACCTTTATTTTATTTATTTATTGTTATGCAATGCTGAGGATCAAACCCAGTGCCTCTCACACATACTAGGTAAGCAATTTATGACTTAGCTACAAGCCCAGCCCCTCATATGTGGGATTTTAAGAAGTTGATTTTGTAGAAGTTGAGCATAGAATGCTGATTCCAGAGGTGGCAAGATTAGCAGGGTGGGAGGGATGAGGAAAGGGGATCAATGGGTACTAGGTTATAGTTACACAGAAGTTTGAAGCTCTAGTGTGCTATGGCACAGAGAGATGATTGTAGAAAATGATAATTACTGTACAGTTATCTCTAAAAATAAAATAAACCATAGAGACATGAAAAGACGGAAAAGAAACTTAAGCAACTTACATGATATTATTGAGTGAAAGAAGGCAGTCTGAAAAAGCTGCTTACAGTATTATCCTGACTATAAGGCAAAACTGTGAGATCATAAAATTACCAGTGATTACCAGGGGGAGGGAGGGATGACTAACGGCATAAGATGCTTACTTCTTGTAACACGACGTTGATGAACAAATGCTATTATGCATTTGTCTCCACCCATAAAATATACACGGCCAAAAGTGAACCCTAATGTTATCCATGGATCAATGCAGATTCATCAACTATAACAAACATTCCACTGCAGTATGGGTGTCGGCTGTAGAGAATCTGAGGAAGGGACTGAATTGCATGGGAAACCTCTGCATTTTCAGTTCAGTTATGCTGTGAACCTAAAATCACTCTTGAGGGTGGTTAATTTTATAAAGGAAGGAAATCTGGGGCTTCTCACAGCCTGTTTTTGATCACATGCATGCCGTGTCTTTCCCAACCACCCAGTCTCACTGGGAGTTTCTTTAATTTGGGCTTCAGATGCAGCCTGTGGAGGTAGCTGGGGTGTTATTAAGCATCCCATTCTAAAAATACTGGAGTCTGGGAAGCAGGTAAGACCATGACCCCAGGAAAGGCAAAGTAATGAAGTTTATAGCACCTCAGACGTGCATGATTTCATTGGATAATGTGGGATTATGGAATGATGGGAAATCATACCTGCATGGGCTTTCGAGAGGGCTAAAAGGCTTCATATCTCACAGTGTTTTTGATTCAGAATCCAAAGCAGTCCTTCTACCTGACAAGATCGCAATATAAACTTCTCTGACTTGTAGACTGTAATCATTTTACACCCAAAGGAAATTTGATCGTACTTGGTGTCTGGCCATCTCCTCCAGTTGTCTTTGAGCTTCTGTTGCTGACAGCTATTTAATATTTGACAGTAATTCAGTTTCCCTACCCATCTTCTTTTTGGATTCGTTTTGTAAATGTAGTGGTGATGCTGTCAGATTTTTTTTTCCTCTCTGAAAGCTCGTACCTTTACTCTCGTATTCATTTATTCCATTTCTTGGCCCAACCTGCAGATGTTGTTAGCTTTAAATCAGTTGTCAATCTTAATATCTAGGACCAGATAATTCTGACTTGTGGTCAACTTTCCTGTGCATTGTAAGATATTTAGCAGCACCTGTCACCTCTACCTACTAGATACCAATGGAGGCCCCTTCAGTGTGACAATCAAAATTGTCATCAGATATTGCCCAATGTCCCTGTCCATAAATTTGGCTCAGAAAGATTTCAATACTATTTTACAGATTCATCCTAGAGAGAATGTGGAGCTTTATGAAATTCCTTGTCTCGCATGAAGTGTGTGTGTGTGTGTGTGTGTGTGTGTGCATGTGTGTATGTGTATATATACATATGTACAGTCATTAGCTATTCATCATTACACTGTGTTAAGAGACTTTCAGTACTTTTTCACCATACAATGCTCTCCTCAGACAACACAACAATGTCTCAGTTCACCTAAAGTGTACTCTCCTACTTCATAGAATTTCTTCATTAAAATGGCTAAGGAGTCAAGAACAGATATAGCTGTTCTTGATCTAGTCTATATCTACTGCAATTCCTCATGTTGAAATGAGTACACAGACATTACTCTTTCTTTTGTTAAACATCACTCTTGTTCATTTTTTATTAAGGACTTGAGTTATTGTACAATCATAAAAGCATATAAAGTAATAATATGATATGCATTTATTCCTAAACCAGAATTACCCCCCCCCATTGCCTATACCCCAGTCTCTTGATTCTTCTATATTTTACCCCTACAAGTGATATAAATGTTTAGACTGTGAATTTGCCAGATTAAATGATTGCATACATATTATTTGGATTCTCAGGGGGATAAAGTGTGTGCAACCTTTGGGAATTTTTATCAAAACTTCTAGTGAAGTATTATACACCCAGGAATTCTGAAAATTTTTCCACTTAAAAGACTAATATATTTGTGCTTCATAGATGTATAATGTAGTATACATTATATTTAGAACAGCTTTCCAAAGCATGATTCTTTGAATTTGTAGTAAGAACATTAAAGATTGATTGTAGAGGGCCCATGTTAATGTTTCATTGAAAATAACAGTGATTTGTGATAGATCATACATGTAGTCTAAGACTTGACTATCCCTCAATCCTAGTCAAATGAATATAAAGCCATTATTTTTATCTTAGTTTTCTTTTTAAATAAATGTAAGTTTTTCTTTTCTTTTCTTTTTATTTATTTTTTGTTACCAAGGATTGACCTCGGGGGTGCTCAATCCCTGAGCCACATCCCCAACCATTTTATTTATGTATTTATTTTAGTTTTGAGTCAGGGTCTTGCTAACGTACTTAGGGCCTTGTTAAGTTGGTGAGGCTGACCTTGAACTTGCAATCCTCCTGCCTCAACCCCCTGAACCACTGGGATTACAGGCATGAGCCACCATGCTCAGCTAAAATAAACATTTGTGAAGTCTCATTTTTATGTTGTTAGTTCAGTATAACAAAACAAATCAAATTTGCATAATTAAGTAAATGCAACACAAAAGATGATATCTCCTTAATCCTTATCTACTTCACTACAGCAGACTTCACTAAGTCCAGAAATCAAGAAAGGCATTAAGACCTGATGGCCTGCTACTTTTCCTTAGCTGATTAAGAAAAAGTTATAACAGCATGCTCATAAAAAGTATTCTCTTTATCGTTGGATGGAGCGGTAGCCACCATTTGGCCTACAGTTCTCTGTTTGATGCCAAATCAATAGACTATTTAGCAAAGTGGGTGTGGAACATGTCTCTCAAAATTAAAAATTGAAATTTCTGTGCTTAGAGTCTGTACTTTGGGGGACAACATAGCATGACAAAGTATTATCTGCCTTCGTGGTATTGTTTTAGAAGACACAAAAGACTCCTCCAAATCCTGATTTACCTACTAATCTGAATTTCATCTGTTAAGGTTTTCCTTGCGTTTAAAATCAGGACCATCTAGGCTTATAAGCTATGTGAAAGCAATTTTTCATATAGGAAAGAGTCAAGCCAATGAATACATGAGAAAGTGCTCTAAATCACTAGTAATCAGAGAAATGCAAAGAAAACTACATTAAGATATCACCTCACACCAGTCAGACTGGCAAAAATGAAGAAAATAAACAAGAAAATAAATAAAATAGATGCTGGAGGGGTTCTGGAGAGATAGGCACACTAGCACACTGTTGGTGGAGCTGCAGACTGGTACAGCCCTTATGGAAAGCAGTATGGAGAATCCTCAAAAAACTAGGGATGATCCTGCTATTCCTCTCCTAGGTATTTTTCCAGGGGTTTAGAATCAGCACACTACAGTGACACAGTGAAATTGATGTTCATAGCAGCTCAATTTACAATAGCTAAATTATGGAAACAACCCAGTTGTCCCTCACCAGATGAATAGATCCAAAAACTGTGGTACATATATACCATGGAGTTTTACTCAGCAATTAGAAACAATGATATTGCAGCCTTTGAAGGTAAATGGGTGGCTATGGAAGAAATTATGCAATGTGAAATAAGCATAACCCAAAGAACCAAGGGTCGAATTTCTCCACTCATCTGTCAAGGTAAGAGCTAGACCCTGACCATTGAGAAAGGAGGTCTACTATCATGTTTTAAATCCGGATAAGGTGTAATATCATACAATCTAAGGCATTTGTAGGGATGTATTGGGAAGGAGGGGTAAGGGATAAGAGTGGATAATTGTGAGGGTGGGGGTTCTTGGATGGGGAAATTAGAGAGCAGAAGATGCAATTGGCCCATTTCAGAGTCCCTCCAGAGTTCAGCCAGAGTGTCCAATTTAGATATCAAGGGCAGGCACTCGTTTGGTGCTAGACCTTTATATGGGTTAACTGAGTCCAAATAATTTTATGCTGCATTTAAATTGATAAACAACTTTCAACTTATTTTTATTAGCAGGAATTTGCAACAAACGGCATGGGTAATGAACATCATATCTGTACCTTAATATTAAAGAACTAAGAGAATCAAATTCAAGTGGGCTTCCAGGTATATTGCAAAATTCCAAGTTAATAAACTAGTATTGAAATAATCAAGGAAATGTTTATCCTTAGTTATTCTTGCCTTAACTATCTCTCTTGTTGCCTATGAACTAGTGGTTTTTTAGGTAGAATATATGAAGGAAAATATCTATTACACTCTCTGTATTCTCTTTAGTTTCCTTAAAGTTTATCTTGAAGTGCAATACAAATTCAGGAGATCTAGTATACTACATGGTGACCATAGTTAATAGTTAATTACATATTGTATTCTTGAGAAATGCTAAGAGTAGATGTTGCATTCTCATCACAACTATGGTAACTATACACGGTAATGAACATGTTAATTCATGGATTCAGCCATCCCACACTGTGTATATTTCACAATTTTTTGTATGAGAAATACATACAAGTTGATTCGTTAATTTAAAAGTAAATCACTATTTTTTCTTTTCACATCCTTTAATTACAATCTCTGCATCAGTATCCTACATGATAAATTTCTCATTCTTTTTTTAAAAGATAGGGTGCTGAGTGTATAGTGGAGTGGTAGATTGCTTGCCTAGCACACATGAAGCCCTATATTAATCTTTTACATAATAAAGAAGCCAAGTATATATTCTCTAATGGAAAATAATGTCATGTTTTCTACCTCCCCCAATGTTAAAGTTTAAGAGTGAAATTGCAACTGCTTTGATGATTCCCAACATATGGGAAGTCTCTCTGTCTAGTTATATTGACATATGGTTTCTAGATCCCAAGTGATTTGATTTTACACATCAGAAAAGTGTTATGTATTAAGCTATTATGTTGATCTATGGTTCCTAAGTGAATTCATCAGGGAAAACATCTGCAAAAGTCAAACATCCTACAACACTGGGTTTCAATTTCAGCTATCTCAAAATCTGCAGTGGGGGTTGGGATGCTTTAGACACAGTCAAGAAGCATCCAGTCTGGGCTGGAGTGGTGGCTTAGCGGTTACAGCACTTGCCTAGCATGCCCAAGTACAAGGGTTCAAACCCCAGCACCCACTTATACAACTAAGTGTCATAGCAACGAAAGCCATGAGAAAAACTCAATAAAAATTGATCCTCTCGCTCTCTCTCTGTCTTTCACTCTTTAAAAAAAAATAAGCATCCAATCTGCTAGGTGAACGTTTCAGTGTTAACCTCCTTAACTGAGTTTGGATTTTGACTCTACCTCTCCCTTGAGCAGTTACATCCCACTTAAGCTGCTAGTTATTATTGTTACTACATTAATGAATACAAATTGACCCTATAGATACAGAATAAAGAATTAATACTTTATTTTTTTAAATAATAAGAAAAGAGAATTAGAATATTATTTTAAACACAGAATCTTATATACACCCTTAAACCCACATGGAAATGGTTGACAAATATACCAAGATCAAGCAAATAGATCTTAGATGTGTATTTCTTTTTTTTATGTAGAACTATACTTCCTTTTTCTTTTGAGAGGACAGTGAGAGTGAGAGAGAGAGAGAGAGAGAGAATATCAATTTTATTTAGTTTTTCATGTTACTGGGTTTGAACTTGCACACTGGTGCATGCCAGGGAAATGCTGTAACTGCTGAGCCACTGCTCCAGCCCCCATACTTCCTTCTTTTAAGCAGTTTACCCATTACTTTGTAGAAAGCACAAGGAATTTAAAATATAGATGTTTTAAGCTTTGGAAAACTTAAGATGCTATTCTCTGTATTAGTCACCTTTTTGTCTCTGTGACAAAAATACCAGACAAGAATAACTTTCAGGAGTAAAAGTCTATTTTGGGCTTACAGTTTCAGAGGTTCAGTCTGTGGTCAGCTGATGCCATTACTCTGGTCTGACTCCATTACTCTGGGCCTGAGTTGAGGCAGAACATTATGGCAGAAGTACATAGCAGAGGAAAGCTTCTCAGCTCATGGTAGCTGTAAAGCTGAGAGACAAAAAGAAAGAGAGGGGAATCAGAGTCAAAGTATAATCTGCAAGAGGACCTCTGGGACCAACTTCTTCCAACCATGCCCTGCCTACCTACAGTTATCACCAAGTGATGCATTCAATTTTTAATCCATCAAATGGGTTAATCCAAGCTCTCATCATCAAGTTCACCTCTGTACACTCCTGCATTGTCTAACATGAACTTTAGGGGAACACCTTATACCAAATTCGTAGCATTCTTCCTCTGGCCCCCAACAGCTCATGTCCATCTCACAATGCAAAATGTATTTAGTCTGTCTCCAATGACCCCCATACTCTTAAAATTTTCAGCATTGCTCAACAGTCCAAGTCTAAAGTCTCCTCTGAGACTCAAGGCTACCTCTTGGCTGTAAGCACCTGTAAAAATCAAAAGCAAGTTATATGCATCAAATGTACAATACGAGCACAGAGTAAACATTCCCATTTCCAAAAATGGGGAAGAACGGGATGTAGAAAGAAGTGATGGGGGCTAGAGAGGTGGTTCAGTGTACAGCACTTGCCTGGCCTGCATGAGGACCTGGGTTTCATCCCCAGCACAGCATACACAAGTAAAGAAAAGAAAAACAAAAAACCAGATGAAAGAAAATTAACTCTGTCTCACATTCTATTAAAGAAAAAAAAAAGGCATGTCCAAAATCCAGTTGAGAAAACAAGTTCTGTGGTTCCACCTCCAAAAACAGGGGCACATGGCAATAAGATGTGATCTCCAAAGAGCTTGGGCATCCCCTCCCCAACAGCCTGCCAGTTGCAATCTATGTGGCCTGTCTCTCTTGGGCTGGCTCCGTCCATAGTCAGAAGCTTTCCCTAGCCAACTTTCCACATCACTGGCATCTCTTAATCCCAAGGCAGCTCTTCCTTTAAAAGCTCCACACATCACCATATCAGGAGCTGCCTTCAAGGATCTTGACACTTGCTCCTGTGCCTGGTCTCCCAGGTCTTCTTCTGAAATCTTGGTGTAAGCTTCCAAGACCCCTTAACTCTAGCATTCTGCATTCCTGCAGAACCAGATCCAGAGAGTGACACCACACTCTACCATCAGCTCCAGGCATAGCCTGGCTTCCTTGGGCTACAGCCGCAGTGGTCTCTGAATGCCTGGGCTGCTGAGCTCAATTAATTGAAACCTAGGAAATAATTTCCTTGGCACCCCTATGAAAGTAGTGTGCCTATATGATTCTTCTCAAAGAAAGTTTCACTTCTACACCCTTGAACATGAGATTGATGTGTTCCTGCTGATTCCTGAGAAGCCCTTAAGGCACTTTTCCTATTGTCTCTGTTCAAAGTACTCAGTGTCACTATAATGGCAGTAATTTCTTCAACAGCTCGCCCTCCTTGCTCCCAATTTTACATGTGCTTCTTTTCTAGCCAAAATACAAGTTTTTTCAAATATTTCCTCCTTGCTTTTTGCTCCTGATTCTACACACACACACACACACACACACACACAATCTGACTAAAAGCTGCCAATACCCATGCAACCACCTGAATTTCTATGCTGCCTTGAAATTTCCTCTGCAACATTAATTACTCCATCACCTTTAAATTCAACCTCATAGAAAGTCTCAAAACGTGGACAAAATGTGTACAAGTTCTTTGCCAGAATGTAACATGTATGATGACCTCTTGTCCAATCATCAATAAAGTCCTCACTCCCTGAAATCTCATGAGCAGCTTCTTTCGGTTGCTGCCTGCATTCTGTCTTCTCCATTCTGCTGCTCCAAACTTTTCTAAACTCCTACCACAAACCAGAGGTTTCTAAACCATATGTCAAATATTGTCATAGCAATGATCCCTCTTCTTGGTACTAATTTCTGTGTTAAGTCAGCTTTTCATTACTGTGAATAAAATACTTGATTTAAAAAAAAAACTTACAGGAGGAAAAGATTATTTGGGGCTCATGGTTTCAGAGGTTTAATCCAGTTTTCCAGATACATTGGTCTAGCTCCAAGGTGTACAGAACTACATGGTGGAGGAACTCTTCTCAGTTCATGACAACCAGGAAGCAGAGAGAAAGACACCAGAAACAATACACAGTCCCCAAGGACACACCCTCATTGACTACTTCCTCTAGCCAAGCCGCACCTGCCTACAATTACTGCTTAGTAATCCATCCAAGTTTTTAATACATCAAGTGGATTATTTCACCGATTAGGGTACAGTGCTCATAATCTAATATTTCACCTCTGCACATTCCTGCATTGTATGACATGAGTTTTGGTGGCAAAACTCATATCCAAATCATAATATTCTCTAAGAGTTAAAACAAAGACAAAATCACCTCTATTTAATTTTCCATTCCCCATTGTAGGCTACTACCAAGAACACAATAAATTTTCTCTTCTCAATACGAACTTTATTTTAATTAAAGGTATGATAAGGTGTGTACTGTAAAGTGAGAGGTGAACCAGATTTAGTATGAATAATGATGCTTTAGTGACTACCTTTTTGTACAATTCTTCATTCTTATTCCAAATGGCTTTCAATTATTTATTTAATACAATTTTTTGGAGTACAAGAAGTCTGAAAAGAGTCTATAACATGTAATCATATTAATGTACTTAAGGCATTTTAGATATACTACGGTGAATGATGTTATTCCATTTATATATAAGAATTGTGAACAAATCTGAAATCTCTCTTAAAAAGCATCAGTGGAAAATTACAAAATAAGCAGAATGGTGATACAAAATGGATTGCACTATGGGGATACATTAAAGAATAGGTAATTTAGAACTAATCGTTAAACTATAAAAATGTATTGTAAGATAGATGCTTTGCTATTTATTTTTATTTCCTGAACATAACCATATAAAAGAGTTTCAAATGAAGTAGAACTTATATCTTTTAGGATAAAAAGTTTTTTCTTTTGCCTAAAAGAATGTTTTTTTGTAATAGTAAATTTTCTTTCCCTGAGAAAGAAGCTACACAGAAATATCCAATGCAAATGTTTCATTTCAATGCTGCCCAATATTTCCCACTGGCTATTATTTGTTTAAAACCTTATTTCAACTTCACTGTAAGCTTCAAATATGGAGCAGCTACATCTCTCTCACAGCATCTAACACAATATCTGATACATATGGGTACTTAATAAGCAGCTGTTGCATGAATTAATTGCATAAGGAATTGAGTATAAACCACTTGTTCTTGGAGCCCAGAGTCACATAAGAAAAAGTAAAAATTTCAATTTCCCTAGACACCAGGCATGTTAGCATTCTGGTTAATAGATCCAACTATGTGCACACACCCACACCAAGATTCCGGACATGTGAGAAGTTACATTTCATTACATAACTTCCATCAATGCCACACAGAACAGAAATATCACCCAGCAGACCTCTGCCCAACTTGCAGAAGCAAAAAACACTGGTAGATAAAAGGCAATGGCTGTTATTTGAAACCATTAACATTTTAGGATAGTTTGATTTAACATTGTGAATTTTTAAAGCTTCAAAAGGTCCCAAAAATCAAATTAACAACGTGTTTCCAATTCTTGCCAGAGTTTCAATTGATGTGCTAGCAATATTTTAGAGAAGGATGAAATGAAATTTTTATTTTTTTTAATTGGTAAGCAACTACTTGGACTTCAGTAAAGTATCTGGCAAATTATTCTATATCTTTGAAGATGAAAAAATATGGACTCAGAAACTACTTAGATAAGTGGAACCACAATGTGTTTAAGAATGACACCCAAAGGATGCTGATGGAATACTCTGTTTCCATCTGGCAGAATATCTGTAGTGGAGTGCAACAGGGCATTTCCTTGCTTTAATCCAGTAATACTTTTTCATGAATAACGAAAACATAAAATATTTTATAAATGAAATACAAACAGCACAACATTTAAAGAAATTCATAATATGATAAATGGCACACTACATTATGGAAATTAGTTGCATATTAATTTTTTAATGTCTGCAATATTATACTACAAGATAAACTTTTCCATTTTATTGTGGTTTAAAAATACTCCACATTAAATGTATTATCTTATCTATTTTAAGTATATAATTCAGTAGTGTTAAAGTATATTCCCTTTGTTGTGCAACAGATCTCTACAAATTCTTACAAAACTGAAAGTCTATCCCCGTTAACTTATTTTTTCCTTCTCCCCTTAGCTCTTGGCGACTACCATCTATTTTCTGTTTCTGTCAGTCTGACTACTTAGAGATAAGTGAAATTATACAATATTTGTCTTTTTGCGACTAATTTATTGCACTTAGCATGATATGTTCAAGTATCACCCATGTTGTAGTATGTATCAGAAAGCCTCCTTCTCAAGGCTGGATAATAGTTCATTGTATGTGTGAGGAATAGGAAGGCTGGTGGCCCATTTTCAGAATGTAGCCTTAAGGTTCCCATATAAAAGGAAGCCATCTTAAGTCAGGGAACTATGAGGCAAGGAGGAAACCACATTTAAAACTCCTTACACCTTTAAATGCCTCCCACTTCCTGAACCCCATCTACCTTCTTTGAACTTCCATACCCTGCCTACCTACTTCCTGTACACAGCCCTATCCAATCTCAGCTGATCATGTAGCTTGTACTCCTGAGCTCTTCTAATCGGAGTGAAGGGCAGAATTATATCAGACTGGGAATAAATACCCACAGATTTCCATTGTGCATGTGTGTGCTTCAGAACCCGCCTTGAAAACCCACCCTCTCCTGGGAGTAAAATCTGCCTTGCTCACCCAGCTCCACCCACATGTTTGTTTTATCGCAGATCCAGTATTTCGGACATATGCAAACACCCCATTTGCCTAATGTGGTGTTCCATCTTAAGAAATGTGGACAACCACTTGTTGGCTATTTTGAACAATGCTGCAATGTGTGAAAATATCTCAAGATACTGATTACATTTATATGGATATATACCCTGAAGCTGATTGTTGTTTCATAAGATGATTCTATTTTTTATAATTTCTATTTTTTAGAAAATCAGGTAAGGTCTAAAAACCGTGTTACTTAACCTCACTGAAACAGTGAGACCAGAGAAGCAACTAAAGAAATTATAGAAAGGACCATGTGAGCAGCCAAAGAACAAATGAACAATAAATAAATACTAAGCAAACAAAAATGCCTAATAAGAAAGAAAATGCCACACTGATTCCAGGGCACCACTTCCCCTTCCTACCAAAGCACCAAAGATCTCTCTTTTCAGTCTTGGAAAACTTCATTTGCTTCATAGGACTTTTTTATTATTATTATCCTGAGTCTTTCAATGGATACCCTGTCCTTCCAGCTTTCAGTGGTTCAAATGATCTCACATTTTCTTGTGGAATCTTTTCTGTCCAAAAGATTATAATAAATGTAAAATAGATTTGGGAGGAAAAGAGTGTATGTCATCATGATATATTAATAGTTAAGAGTGTATTTGTTACAATAGAATATAGTTTGGCTATAAGAGTGAATGAAATACTACTGATATGTGCTGCAATATGAATGAACCTCAGAAGCAATATGGGAAGTTGGACACCAAAGGTCACATATAACATAGCTCCACTTACATGGAACATCCAGATAGGTATGTCTGTAGAGACAGAAAGCAAGATTTTAATTGTTGAAGGGTGGAGGAGGGAAGAAGAATCAGGAGTAAAATCTTAATGGTTATGTGACATTAATTTAAAGTGATGGTGTTCGGGGACTATATAGAGGCAATGGTGGCACAATATTGTGACTATACTATTGCTCCCAAAGTTAAAATGATTAAGTTCATGTTATGTGAATTTCATCTCTATTAAAAATAAAGAAAGAGGGCTGGAGAGGCAGCTCAATGGTAGATGGGTGCCTGGCATGCACGAGGACCCAGGTTTGATCCCTTGTACCACATACATAACTAGTGGAGGGAAAACAAAAACTAGAAAAAATTAACTCTCTCTCTCTCTCTCAAAAAAAATAAAAAATTAAGAAAAAATGTGTTGGGTAATGAGTTTTGAATGTGCAGTAATGTTCCACTTTTTTAACATGTAAAATGACTTATTTAATGGTCCTTATTCACAGATTCCATTTCTGCAAATTCACCCACTTGATTAAATTTATTATTACCTGAAAATCAGTACCCATGGTATTCTCTTGGTCATTTACCAACATGTACAGGGGAACAACTATTGAGTTGTCTAAAGTGTACATTCCCAGCTATAGTGAAATGAGGTGGCCTTTTCTTCTTGCTCCAGTGCTCATACTATAAATAAGTGCCCTTTCCTAGGTTATTTAGTGCATGGTTTTTTTGCATTTTTGTGCCATCTGTTGGTTATTTGAGTCTTTAAGAGAGCTTCCAAGCACAAGCCCTGAGGTGTAATCCAGTGCAGGAAGGCTCCAGTGCAGATCATACCTGCGTTAGACAAGCATTCTTCAGGCATGAGTTACAGTGCTGTTGGCAGTGGGTTCAATGTTAATGAATCGTTCAATGTACCCCTTTGAACAGAAACACACATAAAAGAAAGTTACATATTAATCCATTGATGAAAATGTTGTGGTCAAAGGCTCTCAAATACCTCACACCGTGCTTTCCCCTGGAGCCAGGATTCAGTTTTCACCAGTTCAGTGTTCCAGCTGACTTTATGAACCACAATACTTTAAATAATGAGAATTGATTGTATATAAAAACAAATATATGGATGTCTGTGAATATTGGTACATAATAAAAAACAGAAAAGAGTTTTCAAGTAAATAAAAATTTATAACATACTCAAGATTCTGTAAAAAATGACGTATTTCAGTTTGGTAAGCACAAGTCACAATTTTAATTTCTATATAGCTAGCCAAGGAATATGCACATGAACAAAATACTTTAGTAAAAAGTGGTACAAAGCATATAAGAAAGAATAAATTTGAAGGATTTCTAATTTTGCACTAAAAACAAATATTTCATGTATCCAACACAGCAGGAAATAAACAAAAACATGGATTATTATTTATACTGCCATTTCAATACAATATCTATAATAAAGCAGGAAGGAGAAGTGCAAAAACATATATATCATATATGCTTTTTAGCAATTTGCAACTCAGAACCTAGAAATTAGCATCTTCAAACACATAAAACCATTATTCTCAAAACTTCATATTCCTGGAGTTGGGGATTTAGCTCAGTGGCAGAGCGCTTGCCTAGCACGCGCAAGGCCCCGAGTTCAGTCCTCAGCCCTGGAAAAAAAAAATTCATATTCCTATGACTCTGCTTGAAGTCCTCTGAATCTCTTACTGCTGCATCCACTGCATTAAAAACTGGCATCTCTATTTGAACAATAAATCCTGTTCTCTGCCAACATGCACATTGTTGTGTATACATTTCTGAAATAATTTCACCCTGTGACTTGCTTTACAACCTATCATAGTTTTATCTTATTCCCATAGACGTGGGTCCCTTGTTCCTATTAATCACACTTTGTACTTTGGAAACTTATAGCCAACACCACATCTACACCTTCATGTGACTCCTTTAAAGAGCTCACTTAAAGAGAGGCCTGCAAGTTGCAACAGATTGTGACAGTCTCCTGGAATCAGAGTTCCCTGAGATTCTTCACAAGTTCAGTTATATGAGCCCCAAATAGGACCAGGATCAAGACTGGCAATTTCTTGCTGTATTTTCTCTTTCCCACTTATCTGCTAGATTATTTCTCCATATGCTTTAGAGAATCACAGTGTTGGAAAAAAAAATGGAAGTAGGTCAGCATGTGTTTTGCTCACAGCCTTAATGGGTGATTTGAAATCACCAAGGTTCTTTAATAACTACCCTGAAATTTTTCTTCCATGTAAACACTTTACAATTCTTGCAGGGAGATCACATTGGATGTAGGTAACACGTTATAGCTTTTATTCTTTTCTCCAAGTCCTTCCTATTTCTCCCTTCTGTATTACCTAATCCTTTTGGGAGGATTTAACATTTGTCTTGAACCTAATGCTTTGTCAACATCTCTGTGGTTTCCAGGCGATACGTAATGATGGCAACACATTTAAATCTAAAACATTGGGGAAATAACAAAATTCTATACCTTGAATCATCTGTGAAAGCTATCATTTCTAATGATACCCAAAAGACATGAAACTAATCATTACTATACTCTTTTCCTTTTCAAAAAAATTTAGTTGTTAGGATCCAACACTAGGAAATAGCATTACAACTACGAGGAATATTTTCATACTCTCAGCTGATCTATAATAATAATGCACGATAGCTTTATTTTTAGTTAGGGAGAAGGGAGTTGTTGATAACAACATACCAATGCATAAAATTATGACATAAACAACCTCGTAAGATTGTAGTAGGGATAAAATATGATAGTATTCACTAAGTGCTTTAAAACTGACATGTACTCCACAAAGGAGATGCACTTCCATGGCATTATGATCAATTCTTATATTTACCTAGTATCTTCTCCAAATAAAGTGAAAAAAAAAGTCCCACAATGTTATCGGTCTGGTTTCCTCTCTAATACCCAAAATGGAAGCTCACAAAACTACCAATTCTGGTTCTCAAAACCAATATAATCAACATTTCTGAGTTTGGACCCAAACACTAATACTTGTAAAAGCTCTGGATGATGAGATGGTCAAGTGACTGCTGAGAGCTAAGTGGAAGATGGCTGGTCAGGACATTCCAAGACGAAGCTGGGTAACAGCAACCACAGCACTGTCTTCTGAGTTCACGGAAAATATTTTGTGTTCTATTTTAAATACATTCAAAACCTATGAATATTCTTAAGAAATAGCTTTCTACACCTAATCCGGCCTTTTCTGTATTCAAGAATTGATATTTGTGGAAAAAAGTGCTCAGGACTTCTTTTTCCAGGGTCTTGTTATCCTCTGTCTCATTTGATATGTCAAACTAGAATTCCTCTTTGATTTACGTTTATCTTATTTTTATCTATATCAATACAGTGCATATCTGCTCTGTTACTTTTTAACATGTTATGCTATTTTGCCTTAAATGGTGTTTGTGAAAGGTTTGATCTATCAGGCTAATGGCAGCTTAAAATAAGCTTTGGACCTGGCATCTAACATCCTAGGTCTGTGTCATTTCTCTTGCCAGTTACAACAATAAAATGTTCTCACCTTGGGCAAGCAATTTAATCTTTCTTAAAGCAGATATCGGATCTTTAAAATAAGAGTGTTAGTACCCTAAATCTCACACGGTGGTTATGAGGATTAAACACAACAGTGTACTTGAAAGTAGTTTTCATATTGTAGAGTTCTAGGTGAATGATAGAATGATAGACACAGTCCACAAACTGAGACTGGAAATCAAATCATCTAATTCCTGGAACCATTTTATCATTGTAACTGGCACCAGAAATGACACAGACCTAGGTTGCTAGATGCCAAATCCAAAGCTTATTTTAAGACGCCATTCGCCTGGTAGGTCAAACCTTTTACAAACATCATCTAAGGCAAAATAATGTAAGATGTTAAAAAGCAATAGCATGGATATGCACTATATTGATGTAGATAAAAATAAGACATGAACATAGACCAAAGAAGAATTTTAGATTGATATATCCAATGAGACAGAGGATAACAAGATACTGAAAACAGAAGTCCTGAGCATTTTAAAGTGCTTTCCACTTTAAAATAATATGCGAAGATAGACTCTTGGGAAGCCAAAAGTGTCTCTAGCAGAAGTGGAAAAGAGAAACATTGGAGGAGCAGCAATTATACTTTATGTCTGTGTTTGTGTCTGCACAAATTTTTTTCTGTCAATCACTTCCCAAAGGTCAAACAAGCCAGAGGCAAATGTCCTGCTCCATCAGTGCTCAGCTGAACAGAGAATATGAAACAAATTGATAATGTCACCATGGCAACCAGTGTGGGTATATCATACTCATGAGCACTTTCTGAAATATATGCTTAAAATTCAATCTATAAGTGCTCACACATGAGATTTGGACTTATGATTTCCACTCCATTCATTTTATTGATGCATTATAAATATATATAATAGTAGGAATCCTTCTCCCATATACATATGTGCACATAACATAAACTGATCAATCTCGTTCTTCAGTACCTTCCCTGTCACTTCCCTCCTGTTCCCCGATTCACTTGCTCTATGCCACTGATCTCCTGTTAATATTATTATTATAACTAGTGTGTTATAATTCTATATAAATGAGATTCCTTGTGGCACATTCCTATATGGACAAAGCATGATTTGGTAGATTTCATTCCCTAGACTTCCCCATTCCTTCCCCTCCCCTCTTTCTTTCAACTTTCTTCCTCTATTCTATTGGCTGCCCTTCTATTTTTGTGAGACTACCCTTTCTTATTCCTTTTTTATTTTCTCTCTCTAGCTTCCACATAATGAGAAAAACATTAGACCTCTGGCTTTCTGAGTCTAGCTTATTTAGCATGTTGTTCTCCAGTTACACCCATTTACCAGCAAATGACATAATTTCATTCTTCTTTATAGTTGAACAAAATTTCATTGTGTATATATACCATATTTTCATTATCCATCGTCTGTTCACAGGCACCTAGGCTAGTTCTCCAACTCGACTTTTGTGAATTGTGCTGTTATGCACATTGGTACGCCTGTTTCATTGTACTGTGCTGATTTTAGATCTTTCAAATACCAAGGAGTGGGATAGCTGGGCAATATGGTGGTTTTATTCCTTGCCTTTTGAGGGACCTCTAAATGCTTTCCAAAATGGTCTATTCCATTCCTTTTTTTAAAAAAGAGAAAGACAGAATCATTTTTTATTTATCCTTCATCTGGTTTTTGTTATCCAACACTTAGTCATGTATGGGGTGCTGGGGAAGCCAGGTCTTCACACATGCCAAGCAAGCGCTCAACTGCTGAGACACTGCTCCAGCCCTCTATACCATTCTTCAACCACCATTTTGTTTTCCTGTCAGGTCTCTTTTTCACAATTTAAAATCATACCAGAAATTACTATTTTACACAATTTTAAATAACGCAATTTAAAACTACACAAAATAGAAAAGGGCATTTTGTTGTATACAATGAAGCAAAGCAGGACTGTAAAGCATAGAATGGAAATATCCCCTTATTTTGCACATGCCAAACCATTTTTTTCCCAGATTAGCCACCATTAATAGCTTCACACAGAGCTTCCTAAGGGTTTGTTTGTTTTTGTTTTTCACATATGAAGGCACACATATGCACACTCACATTTTATAAGGCTCTGTAGGTATGAGTTTATATATTCTTTATTAACTATTTACTTTTGCTGGAAAGTTTAATAAAAGTGGGATTTCTGAGGACAAAAGAGGTATACGTACTTAAGAAAAAAATTCACAGATGATTTTTTCAAACTATAAAACAAAAACCATACCAAATGTATAACAGTAGGCAGAGGAATGAGAGGGGTAAATAAAAGAGAGAAGGGGTCTAAAAGTAAAGCTTCTTCAGTTCCTGGATAATGAGGTTCTTTTGAAATCAAATTTTCTCTGCCCTTCTTCATTTAGGTGACCAATAACTGTCATACTTTCCCTTGGGCTTATTCAAATACAGTTTTTGCACTTGCAGCCAGAAAGGTTCTAACCAGTAATAATCTACAAGGTAATGACGCCAAGATTGTGGTCTGAAAAAAAACCACAAATGGACTATTAGTTTTCCTCACCTTTGTTCCAGCCTCATTTTTCTTGACATTGTTCCTGAATTAGGTGAATTCACAGTTTCAACTGAGGATGCTGCTTTCCCTGGGTGTGTGGTGACTAAATCTCATGGTACTAAAACTGCCTGACTCAAGGATTCCTTCTAGAGCTCTTAAATCACAACACAAAGACTATCACACTTCATAATAGTTAATCTGAATAGTCAACTTCATTGGATTTAGACACACTAAGAGAAAGATGGCAGATAGGAGTTAGGCAGAGACTCTCAATCTCCCTGAAACACTGGAAGGAGACAGTGAAGGAAAAACAGAATTGACAGAACTTTATTATTTATTATTTACCTGATCTTGAGAAAGAGCAGAGATCAATTGCAACAAATTTTGTTCTTAAAAACCTGAATAGGATGAGGCCTGGCTCAAAAGTGATTATAGTATAAAGGGCTCAGTGGCATTGCTTAAAGTGGGGTTATTATTGTGATCCTCAGAGGCCACACATTGAATTAAAATATGATTATTTGAATATCCACCCAATCAAGGGCTTTTAAGAAAAAACAGCTCACAAGTAGTCCTTTGCTTAAAAGAGGAAATCAAAACTATACTGATAAATGGGTACACATACAAACAATACCTTCAGTGCTTCAACAACAGACTTCACTAACACTGGAGTGAAGAAAATGTCAGAGAAGGAATTTAGAAAATTCATACTGACACTATTCTATGAGCTAAAAGACAATGTAATGAATGAAATCAGAGAAGAAATACAGAAAGTGAAAGATCACTTCAATAAAGAGAGATTCTGAAAAAGAATCAAACAGAAATCCTCAAAATGAAGGAATCCATAAACCAAATGAAAAATTCAACAGAAAATATCACCAATAGATTAGACCACATTGGAGACACATGTTCAGGTCTCACAGACAAAGTATGCAATCTTGAAAATAACTCACCATAGAGAAAAAAATGTTCAGAGACCCTGAACCAGCATATTCAAGAAATCTGGGACAATATTAAAAGTCCATATTTAAGATTCATTGGGATAGATGAAGACTAAAAAATAAACTAAAGGAATGCACACTCTTCAATGAAATAATATCAGAAAACTTTCCTCTTAAGAATGAAATGGAAGTTCAAATATAGGAGGCATATAGGACTCCAAATAGACAAAAATCACAACAGATCCACTCCAAGACACATTATTACAAAAATGCCTAACATACACAATAAGGTATAAATTTTTTTAAAGCTGTAAAATTAAGGGGCTGGAGCGGTGGCTCAGCGATTTTGGTGCTTGCCTGGCAAGTCCAAGGACCCGAGTTCAAACCCCAGCACCAAGTACACAACTGAGTGTTGGAGCAACAAAGGCCATGTGTAAAACCAAATAAAGTTGTTTCTCTCTTTCTCTGTCCCTCTCACTGTCCCTCTCTCTTTAAAAAAAAAAAAAA
>PVKS010024580.1:0-30919 GCA_004027875.1 Aplodontia rufa | reverse complement strand
ACTTCAAATTGTATGATTCTCAATGCAATAGGGGGAAGACTCCCTAGGTTACTAGGAGGCATAGGGTGGGGGATGGGCAGGGGAGAGGGGGTAGGAAGAACTCCTAGGAGACTGGAGAGTGGGAATATGGGGGAACCATCTCAGAAACAGATGTCGTTCCTCCACGAGATACCCCTTTAATGCAGGAGTTCTTCTGGGGCAACAGCAACAGGGGAAGCCCAAAATGGGCAACCATGATTTGGCATTAGCCCTAGATAACTAAGTATATATACATTGGTTATTGGTGGTTTGATAATATTTCCCCCTTAATTGATTGTTTCCATCAAATAAAAAATGAAAAAAAAAAAAAAGCAGGGTAAGTTCATGTCAAAAAGCTCAATTTTAGGTAATGTACTGAAAGACGACAGCTTCCCATTTCTGCACAGAGTGTCAAATGGCAGGGGAAGCTGCTGCCCTCTGGAGACTGTTCTGTTCTGGTGAGATGATTTGCTTAGTTACTTCTGTGAAGGAGCAATAGGTATTCAGAGAAGTTAGAATGTTGTTGTTTCCTGGTAACTACTCACAAAGGTTGATAGGAGTCAATGAGACTCATCAAAAAGCAGGAATAGGGTGAGGCCATGGCATTTCAATCAGTGGTTTGAGAGGGTTATCAGTGACTTCCAGAAAGAAAAACTTTTCATGGTGGAAGCTGTGACTTGCTTGTATTAGTTTCACATTCCTGATACAGTAATGAATATCAAAAACAGAAGTCATTCCTGGGGATTCCAACAGTAAGGCTTAACTTGAGCTTAAAACTTCAAAGAGTTAGATGCTACATCTTTTAGGAGTGGCAGTCACCGAACAGGAAAAACACACTGTTTCATATTTAGGGAAACCAGCTCTACTTTCCTCTAGGCTAGAAAGAATGATATTAACTCTAAATTGCACAAAATGTTTAGATGATGTAGGTAATAACCATTAGCATTTACTAAGTTGGCATATGATCCCTGTGGCGTTTCCCTACAGTCACCTAATTCAGAATCACAGGGCGATTCTGGTCCTTGGACTGGACTTTGTGGATCAGCACTTCTGTGTGTCATACCCAAACACACCCATTTTCACAAATCCGCTATGTGAGTCTGGAGAATAGAGTTTAGGGATCTTTGGTTAATGGAAGAATAAACTAGCACTAAATCTTTCAACCTTGTGAGTTTTATTACTTAATTTTAAGTAAACTGCTCAAACACTTTACCCTGCTAACCTAAGATTAATTTTGAGATTTTAAAAGGGAGAACCCACAGTGTTTTAACAGTGCAAAGTATAATTTCCTGCAAGATTTGTATACTGAGCTAAAACAACTAGCTTGCTTAAAAGCGGGGGTATGCAGGAGGCATATGTTCAACAGCATTCTATTTTAATATACTCAAGGAAAATCATTTTTGTTGTACAAAATATTAGCTTTTCATGTTATATACTCTCTACCTTTTATCCTGTAAATTTTTTTTAGGGTAAACTAAAGCCTAATATGAATTTTTTTAAGAAAATCTCAAATAAGCAGTTTATTAAGGATTCATGCTAGCCCTGCCCAATCTATACGGTTTCCACAATTAAAATGTCTTGGGGCAGAGCTTGAGTTACCCCACATGAGAAGCCATCTAAACGTTTGAATGTTGCTACACACTGAACTAATGAATATTTTATTCTCACCAGCTGCTTTGTAATCCTCTTCCTGCCTAAAAGCCATGAGATTACAAAGTTGTTCTTCTCTGGGGCTTTGTACCCCATCTATACAGCACCCAAATCCCTCTGGTATTTTGCTGGGGGCGGGGGAACAGTAATAAAAGCAGCTGTAGTTGAAGTCACTGCTATTAGATAAAACCCAAACTTTTTCATTTTCTCCTTTCTGGTGCAATACACAGTTCAAAACTGGCCCTGCCCTCCTATTCAATTGATGCCATAAGAACTCTAGGGACCAAGGAACTAAGTGGCACCACAACTTATATGTTGGGAAGAACTAGTCCCTCCCATTAGTGAGACAAGGTAGTTGATTAAAAGATAAACCTGCCTGCTAAAATAATTATATAGCATGTATTAATTCTGTAATTGGCCTTAAACACTTATAAAGCATCATCTCATTTATTCCTCAAAAAAATTCTATATAAAGCAGATATTATCCCCATTATTCAGGTAAGGAAAATGAAAGAGTATAGGATAACAATGAATATCACAGTAAGTGTAGTTCTGAAATGGCCACTGAAGTAGTTAACCCCAGCTTCCCAGGTGTGTTAGTCAGCTTTCTGTCACCGTGACAAAAACGCCAGAGACGATCACCATATAAGGAGGAAAGATCTGTTTTGGTGCATGGTTTCAGAGGTTTCACTCCGTGGTCTGGTGGCCTTATTGCTCTGGATCTGCAGCAGTACAGTACGTCATAGTTAGAAGCACAACACAGAAAGGCCTGTTCACCTTATGGTGGCCAAGAAGTGAAGAGAAAGACAAGAAGTTTATCACTGACTAATTTGTCACTATTAGTAATCAGAGAAACAATTTATAAATTTGCGTGTGAAATTAGGAGACCACCACAAGACCATCCTCACTTCTGATACCAATTCCAAGTCTGGGATTCCTAAGGCCATTCTCAATTGGGTAATTCACTAGACAGACTCACAGACCTCACTGGAAGCTGATACACTCAGTTATGGTTTAGGATGCCGATTATGTTAGGTTAAAACACACAGATAAAAATCAACCAAGGGAAGAAGTATGTAGGGAAATGTCTAGGAAAGTTCCACACACACAACTTCCAATTGTCCTCTCTCCATGGACTCATTGACAGCATCACTGTTCCACCAACAATGGTTAATAATACACTCAGTTTTGCCAACCAGGAAAGCTCACCTATGCCTTGATGTCTCTAGTCTTTCTGGGGACTCGATGGTTGACAGCCCACATGGCTGTTTCTGGCTCCTCTAGAGGTCAAGTTAAAGCCATGTGACTCAAAGATCTCACCATAAATTAGATTATTAGACTGCTTGCATGGCCTTAAGTCCCAAAAAACACAAACATTCCTATTGATTGTGACATTTTGCCTGTTGCAGTGGCACACATCTGTAATCCCAGTCACTTGGGAGGGTGAGGCAGGAGTATGACAAGTTCAAGTGTAGCTTAGGTAATTTAGCTAATTTAGGTAAATTAGCAAGTAATTAGATACCCTGTCTCAAAAAAAAAAAAAAAAAAAGGACTGGGGATATACCTCAGTTGTGAAGTGCCCCAGGGTTCAAGAGATTTCCTCCCAAAAGCTGAAGGCAGCAGCCAGATCTCTTTGGAGAAGGCTAAGTTCTTCAGTACAAAAAGGATTTATATAAAACCTAGGATTTAGACTGAGGCAGGAGGATCACAAGTTTAAGGTCAGCCTCATCAACTTTACAAGGCTCTAAAGAACTCAGTGAGACCCTGTCTCAAAACTAAAAACAAAAAGGGCTAAAGATGCAGCTCAGTGATAAAGCACCCCTGGGTTCAATGCCCAGTATGTAAATAAATACGTGTCCAAGGTTTTTGTCAGAGCATTGCTTGTTTTCACTTCAAAATACTTTCTGGAGTAGGGATCCAGGGGTCCAGTTATAGGTGTGGCACCAGGATCAAAATTTAATCATCATCTTTCAGGCATGCTATTATTTCAGTGTTGTTACAAGTATAAGCATAGATTAGAATCAAACTCCAATAGAAACATGCAATTATAACTATTTCATGTGACTAAAGAAATCTAAATATGGTGATAGATTTTTAAGTGTCCTTCTTTAAGAATCCAATAACTAGATGGAGGCCAGTCCCATGCTGCATGGTTGCCCCCCAAAATCAAATGCCTTTGCCTTCTACCATCCTCCAGCCTACTCCAGACCCCTGTCTCCTCATTCTTTTGACCACCAGGAAAATAAATGGATTACCATCTCGAGTAAGTTTCACTCCATTTTTAGTCCCTCCAAGTCTGCTGAAATCTAGATAAGAGAATATGTAATACAGTGACAGTAGGAATTTCAATCAATGAACAATTAGTGTCTAGATTTCTCATCTTCTGCGAGGCTCTATGGAAGAAATACGTGTTTACAACTACTTCATTACTTAAATGCAACCTATGGAAAGACAGAATCAGTCAACAGATCTGCAAGACAAAAACTACAACAATAGCCAGTGCAGGAACAAATTAGATTTCTTTGGTTGAATTATAATTATGGGGCCAGAAGAATTCACCCAGTTTCTCAGATATGTTCTGTGAAGAAGCCTAAGCACAGCCAAACACACTTAAGTTTTGTTCTATGAAAAATATCCAGATTCCCTGTCTTCTGTTTACACAAGGAGGAAACAACCCAACTGAGTAGAAAGAATTCTGGTCGTTGGCATCTAAAAAAACAGACTCACTCCAATTGCAATCACCAAATAAAGCTTGCATCGCCGCCACATGTGTTGACGCATGTAGAGACCTTGGCACACTTCTGCATGAGCCAGCTAATCTACTTGATAAACCTAGTTTATCTCTTCATAGAGAGTAATTGCAGTTGAGTTATTATTTCAAGGTTCATCATGAAGGTTTTTTTCTAGCTGAGCTTTTATTTCTGGTTAAAATTCATCTGAAGAGGTATTCCAGGCTGGGCAGCTACACTTCAGGATGATCCCTTTATTGACTCCTTTCACACAGCTTATTTTGGTTTAGAGACAAGAATGTAGGGGCCATAGGATCAATAAGAAAAGCAAATAGGAAGAGGAACAAAGAAATATGCAGAACGAAGTTTGATGGCATGATGAAATAGCTTCAGATTTAGTAGTTTGGTCTCCTCCTGACTTATCTGGGTATTTGTATTGACTCATCTTATTAAGTACC
Organism: Aplodontia rufa; assembly: GCA_004027875.1. Lineage (NCBI taxonomy): Eukaryota > Metazoa > Chordata > Mammalia > Rodentia > Aplodontiidae > Aplodontia > Aplodontia rufa. The sequence continues at coordinate 26,064 of PVKS010024580.1, read as the reverse complement.
TATTAATAAAACAACCCAAGTAATATTGCACTTCTCACTTTATACAGTGGTTTTCAATCTCGTGCTACACAGAAGAGTCACCTAGAAAGGTTTTACAACTCCAGGTGTCCTAAATACACCCCAAACTAATTACATTATACTCTGGAGATGGGTCCAAGGCAGGAGTGGTTTTTAAATCTTCACAAGTGATCCCCATATGCTGCCAAGTTTGCAAATCACTGACCTAAGTTCTCCGGCTCCAGCTTTTCTATAAAACTAAGGTATCAGTTAAGTGATCATGGCGCATCTTTCCAGCCCAGGTTTTTCAACTCTATGATAACACATAAAGATTTTCCTATAGTTAGTATTCTCCTTCCATAGCTCCCAAAGTCATGAGGAAAATCCAGTGAGTTCTTTGTTTTAGCTTTGTGACTATGGTGAGCACAAATACTCTCCAAAATTTATACTGTCATAAGATGCTTGCTGTATCAGTTCACCTAGTCATTCAGCAGGAAAGGGGAAACAGTTATTAGCTGTCCAAACAAAAGGCCAAGTCTAACATGAAACAAGCATTTTAGGAATGGGAAAGGCTCTTATTGTAAAGAAAGGAAACACCTGCTTATTGAAACCTCACTGCTGTGGAAATTATGTACAAATGTTTTCATAATTACAGACTCATTCCGTATATGTGAAGCAGAGCAGTTTGCATGACTCATTCACAGAGGGCTTTGGAGTCTTCTCGTTGAGCCCTCATGGTGCTCAGCTCTCCTTCCTTTCTCCCCCAGAACAGATGCCTGACAAGAAAGGCCAAGACGGGTCACATGGGCTTTTACTGGGAGGTCCTGGGAAGAAGGGAAGCAGGGGCCAAGTCATCTGCGCAGCACTCACCTGCCATGGGGCACTCAGTCTATCATGCATTTTCCACCAACTCCTCCTATCTCACAGATGTGTTTTAAAGAACTCAGTCGTGTGTAAGACACTCCAAGGTACTGTGAGGCAAGAAACTGAAGATAGGATGTTTACCTTGCCAAAAGGCAGCAGCTCAGAAGCTGTCAAGCCACCTGCTAAGATCCAATGGTTTGTGATCTCAAGCAAACTGCCTCAGTGCCCCAGAATTCTTTAATGTAGTCCACACACATTCTCCTGAAACAACTGTGTGTTCGGGCCTTCTCACCCATACGTGCACCTTGGCTCTACCAGAAAGATCTTCTGCCCTGTCTCTCCTGCTCGCTCTATCCCCACTCCCATCATTGACATAAAACTCATCATTCAAGCTGCAGTTTAATTAACAGCAGCTACCATTATTCAGCATGTACCATGTATCCAACAAAACAATGCTTTTGATGTATGGTTTGACCATTATTTCAACACATTTACAATGCAAGTTTTACTATGCCAGTTTGGAGGAAGGCAAAAAAATGTTCAGAGAGGTGAAATAACTTGCTCAAGATCACAAAGCCCAAATTCAAACCAAGACCTGTCATGATCCAAAAGTGACGTTATTGCTGTCACTCTTCCAAACGCGCCACTAAAACGTCCTTGGTGAATGGAGCTCCCCTCCAGTACATGTTTTTATTTGCTTCATATTTTCTTGATCATCATTTGCTTTATATTGCTATTTAATTTTAAATGAGTAGGTCTTGTTTCTCTCCCAAAGCATATTATAAACCTACTAAAGCCAAAGAACTATTCCAGGAGCCTGGAGCCTTGCACTTACACTCTGGAGATGCACGCTCAAACTGGTCTTATTTTCTACTCATGGGCAGATGCTTTTGTTGCTAGGTGATATCTAGCACATCATTATGTGCAGTATCTAACCCAGCCAATAAACCCTTGCCATCTGTTAAGAGCCCAAATGGAAGGGTTAAATAACCAGGCATGATGTAAAAGGTCCAGGAAAGGGGTCATCAGATGAACATGCCTACTTCTAGGGCATCATAGACCTTATCAACCTTAAAATTATAACCTATCAGAACTTCACAAAGAATTTTTTATAGTATACAGCATTTGCCAAAGTACTATTATTAGACAGTGTTCTATAGACACATGAATCATAATGTTTTCTAATCAGCTTGAGTCTTCTTTGTACAGAATGTTTCTCAATATGTCATAGCACAAAGATAGAATCAAGCATGAAATAATGGTATTTTACATTTAAAGAACAACACACCAAGTTTGTGTGTATAAAGTGATTTGGCAAATTCAAAAAGAAATAGGAAATACAGAAAGAAAAGCACTCTATACAAACTTAGAAAACTGAAGGAAAACTTTTAGAGATTGAATCAGGTAAGAGAATTCCTTTAGAGGAAATTATGTAATTGAGTAACTTCTGTTGAGAAAATAAATCTGATCCTAAGAGATGAAGATAATTGGCACACAGGAGGTACCGATCCCACACAGACTTCCTGTGTCCACCACAGGGTAATTTTTTCTAACTCAACAGGAGCAAAAGTAATGTGCTTTAATTTTCTGGTGAGTATGAAATTACTCCAGTGCCCATTTTTCCATTGTTTCCAAACTCTTGGCTCAGAATGTTCAAGATCATTTGGAACCACAACATGGAATACAAGAAGAAAGAAGTCAAGAAAGCAGACACCTCGGTGAGAAGGCCATCTGTTGGGTCGCCCACAAGAGTCCTGGCTCCTCCTCAGCAGATTGTCCTGTTAGGGAGGTGGGAGTGTGATGTCACCACATGACCTGGGAAGACAAGAATGAGGGACTGCCTCACTCTTTTGGACTGTTACAGTGTGGGAGAGCATCCAGAGCCTTCTTCCCTTACAAATTGTTTCCTTTTGTGTAGGATGAAATAACACCCACTTAGTTTTCATAAGAATGACTCATGAGAAAACTCTGCAACGCAGCCTGCACTAAGATGTTTTACGTAATAATTACATTACGCCTGCAGAATCTTTCTTGTGCATATAATACCTACCAAGAACCTTCATTGACATTTCCTATTTCTTTTCAACACCTGTGAAATGTTTAGAAGCTCTGCCTGTAAGATACCAGCTATGATTTTCTAATCAAGTGACTTTATAGCCATCTTAGTTTAGTGAAAGTAATTCCAGATAGAGCGTCAAGTGGCTCAAGTTCAGATTTCAGCTCTGCCTATCATTAGCCTTGTGACCTTGACCAAACCAAGCATCTCTGCACCTCAGCATCCTTATCCACAAAAGAGAAACAGTACCTGCCTGTGCTTACCATAGGACGGTATAGGCTCAAGTTGAAAAGGACAGAAAAATGCTGTAAGTCACACCTCTGTGGCAGGATTTCATAGTATTTTAAGTTTTTGTAGCCTTTCTCAGTCAATAACTAATGTTGACATTTTCATTTGTTGTCTTTTATTCTTTTCCTGGAACAGGTACACAAATATTCATGTATGTATAGATTTAGCGTATTTTAATATAGATACTTTATTATGATATAAGAATGTATCAACTCAATATGCACTATTTTATAAAAATATGTAATTTTAAAATGTTATAAGATTATGCAAGTATAGTAATACATAATTTTATATATTATATCTGTATATATCCCAAAAATAAAAATTCTTCCAAAACATGGCTGTTAACTAAGCTTAAGTCCATCATATAACGAAGCTTAAGTCCATCATATAATGAAGGTATATATATGGATATAATTCTATGCTGTTAAAAATTATTTCCAAACATGGTAAAAATTGGCTGCATTTAACAAGTATGGTATTTAATGATTCTACCATGATTGAACCATGATTTGATCATTGATTTTTACATAATTAAAAATACTTACTTAATCTCAGATTTTTTAGTTTTGCTTTTTTGTTATCAGTTTATTTGCTATCATAAACAAGACTGAAATAGAGATTTCTAAATCTCAAGTCACTGGATCAATAGGCATTGAGTTTTCTGAGCTCCTTGCTAACATACTGTGAGATTCTGAAGTATTGTACTACTTAGAAATGTAAAAAAAATTTTTATGATAGCCTTATTGGAAATACTACCTATTTTATTATCTATTATTTCTGTATGATTACTGGAAAAGTTGAAAACTTGTCGTGCTCATTTCTGCCTTATTTTTTCCCATCTTTGTCCCATTTTCTTTCCTGTGTGTGCCTGTCTGTGGCAGAGGCACTCTACCATTGAGATACAACCTCAGCCCTTTCTATTTTTGAGACAGGGTCTTGCTACTTTGCTAAGGCTGGCCTGGAACTTACAATGTGCCTGCTTCAGCCTCCCAAATCACTGGTACTATAGGCATATGCCACCATATCTTCACTTTGCTCCATTTTAAGTATTTTCCTTGTTCATTTGTGTTATTTACACTTTAAGAAAATTATTTCTTTTATAACTCAATTTTCTATAAATTTTATCTCAATTTTCAGATGGTTTATAAATTATGACACTGTTTAGAGTTTTTAAAGATCAATTTTATTAGTCAATTTCTTTCCTTTTTCCCTACACTTTGTGAACTAAGAGGAAATCCCTACTGTGTCTATGTATCACCTCATTCTTTCAATCAAAAAAAAAAAAAAATAGCTCCTGTTTTCAAAAAGTCAGCAATCTAGAATAAAGTTAAGGCCAATGACACTAATTATTGCTATTCTATTGGGAAGCCAATTGGAATCATCATCCAGGATTATTAAGTATATCTAGTGGAGGAGTTGGCACTGACCCAGACACAGCTCTATTAATAGACAATACAGTTATCTTTTGCTTTGACACTTAGCCAATGGCGAGGACCCAGAAATTCTGACACTTAGAAAGCAGGTCTGTACCTGTGCATGTGTGTGTCTGAGGTCAGGTTCACGGTTAATCAACACCAGGGGAAGGATGGAAACAGGGCATAGTACACTACCAGAATCAGGTCTGATGGAGAATAGTGATTTGCAAACGTATTAGAAAGGCAAGTCTAAAAGGGATTCAATCAAACCAATTCTAAGGTTCTCTCACTTTCTCCAGTGGCATTCAACACTGTTCAGAGTAAAGGCTTACCTCATTTTAAACCGTACACTTCTGTCTTTAGAAATACTCTAGAACAAGCAAACTTGCTTCCTCAGCAGCATGAAAAATCAATCATGGCTAATAATAATTAACACCAATTAAGCTCTTATTACCATCCAGACCCTGTTCCAACCCTTTTATGTTCATTGAAGCTTTGAAACCCCTTTGAGCTTATGGAAACTGATTTCCTCCAATTTATAGTTGAAGAATCTGAAGCAGAGAAAAGTTTAGTAACTTATCCAAGGTTGAGCCAGTGTTTGAAACCAAACAGCCTGGTTCCAGAGTTGGCACCCTTACACTATGATTTTCTATGTTTATCAATAAAACTTTTGAGAGCAAGCATCAATTTTAATTTACATTTGTGGAAAGGTATATACATATATTTACATATGTGGAAAGATATGTAAATATGATTTGCTCATGTATCTTTTTATTTTTTCTGGTCAATAGGGAGAGTCAGAGGTTAAAGGATTTTTGAATTATCTCAGTCTGATTTCCCTGCCTTCTGCTGCTGTTAGAAAAAAACAGATTAAAACAAAGGAAAAATACTAACATTACAATTTTTGCACAGTTTGAATAGTCCTGCTTGGGACTGATTTAAAGGAGAGAGACTGGATGAAGGATAAAAGATCAATTTTAGATACCTCCCTAATCTTTTCCTGTCTTCTCCGGAGCTTCCCTGACTGCAAGCTTCGAACAGCAGCGTACAGAGTGTGAATGGGTTAATTTCCAGGAGCATAATTTCTGCCACATTCAAGTGAACTTTGCCAGCATCGTAGATTTAAACTTGTCCTTACAGTCTTTTGTCTTCCTACCAAGTACCCCATACTTTCCCATGGCTGTAATTGCACAACTATTGGTGGTCTTGTCAATGCTTGGGGCACCCCCCAGTAAACAGGAGACCCCCCCCACATTGCCAGCAAATTGTTTCTCATCTCATTCCTATTCCACCCTCCACAGTACTGTCAGCTGGTATTTTTTAAGTCATTTTTTTTCTTCTTAAAAGACAGGGAGAGGGAGCGAGGGAGGGAGGGATGGAGGGAGATAGAGTATTTTGCCATCTGGCCTTCATTTCTCCAAAACTTAGGTGTGTAAGTGGTGCTGGGATTTGAACTTGAATCCTTGCACATGCCAGGCAAATGCTTTAACCACAGAGCTACTGCTCCAGCCCCATGCTGGTATTTTAACGTGAGTATAGTCACATCCATCCCCTTAAAATTTTTTCATAGATTTCTACTTCCTGTGGGATAAAGTCTAACCTCCCTAATTCCCTAAATCATGGACAAGCTCCACCTACCCGCTCACCCCCCACTGGCTCTCTCCATCTTGAGGTCTGCAGAGAGACTTCATAATCTAGTTGTGTTCTCAAATATGCTTTGGTCTCACACACAGGTCTATGCTTTGCCTATTTTGTCTCAAAATAAAAAATAAAAAGGGCTGGGGACCTATGGCCACTCTAATCAGCATACACTTCTATGATTACCGCCTTCCATCACATTTTAAATGCTATTTCCAATGCGACACTTCCCTGATGCTTTTAAGTGGTTCATATAAACTCATGTTCTAAACCCGCCCCATGTGCATTCCTCACACTGTGTTAGTGCTCATTTGTAGGTCTATCTCTATCCTAGACTGAGCCCCTTAAGGCAAGGGAATCTTTTTCACCATTTAATGAATAATTAGTGAATTAGTAGATGGGAAGATAATCCAATAAGGACTGGATGGCTGGATCAATGAAAGGATAGTATTTATTATTTTGTACCAAGGATTGAACTCAGGGGCACTGAACCATGGAGCCATATCCACAGCATTTTTTATTTTGGGACAGGGTCATGCTAAGTTGCTTAGGGCCTTGCTAAATTGCCACAGCTGACTTTGAACTTGTGAACATCCTGCCTCAGATGCTGCATTTAAAGGTGTATGCCACCACGACCTGGTGAAGAGGATCTTTCATACAGTGATAACTTCCTATATTTATAGGATTCTTCAAATTTTGCACAGAATCTCAACATATATGATCTCATTTAAACATAGTAACAAATCTCTAATAGGTTCAGAGAAACTATTTTTTTAAAAATATATATTGTCAGAAATACCTAAGACTTGCCCAAGGTCACACAGTTTTGGACAGGCCAAACTTATGGTCTTTCTAGTAGATGGCAGGACTTTCTTATATTATGTGACTTAAATGTAAAAATGTGTAAATATTTGGGCATTAAGGGATTACAACAGGAAGTTTTCTGCTCCAACCTTTTTTATTAAAAATATGAAAAAGTAAGGTCTTATAAATATGAAATTTCCCAAATTTGCACCATCCATTAGCTGCAAACCCAGGGCTGGTCAATGATTTCATGACTCCTAATTTCAACTTTTTAGGTTCATACAAGCAGACAACCACTGACTGACTATAAAACTTGGGACAAGTTACTTAACTGCTCTGTTCCAGTGTCCTACACTGTAAGTGGGCATAATAACAGTAGCTATTTCTTAGGACTGCTGTGAGGATTTAATTGAGATAATTCATGGGAAACTCTTAAGGGTGTCTGATAACCGCGAGGGCTTTGTAAATGTTAGGTATTAATCATCAACTTTGCACTTGGGTGGGTTCTTCCTCTTCCACAAAAACATTAAAGATGTCTTGGTTAATGGTAGCAATTACACTCAGGCAACAAGGTGAAAGGCTATGCTAAGTGATATGATACAGATGGAGGAATGGAAATAGTAAGAACACTGGAAGAAATCATAGAATAACAGGAAAACCCAGCCTGAGGTCACAGCCAAACTATCAGACTTTTCCTTCCCTGAAACAAGCCACTTTCTGAGAGACAAAAATGAACATGACTCTGATTGCAAAGTTAAAACATAACAAACCAAGTCAGGCACAGTGGTGCAGACCTGTAATACCAGCAAGAGGGCTGCAAGTTCAAGACCAGCGTTAGCAACTTAGCAAGGCCCTAAACAACTTAGCAAAACTTGTCTCAAAAAGAAAGGGCTGGGGATTTGACTAAGTAGCTAGCACCCCTGGGTTCAATCCCAGGACCGTAGGAAGAAAAATAAAGCAATGGCACTTTTTTTTAATCACTTATTTCCCTCTTTCAAATAATTAGCTTATTCCTCCATCTGCTAACTGAAATAAATGAATATATTTTTGTATCTATGTATATAACTTGTATAGATATGAAATATTACCTGCAGTAAGTACACTGTTTATCTATTAAAGGACCAGTTTATAACATTTGCTTCTCCTATTGAGCTCCATCCACTTGGTTTCCTGCAGAGGAAAAGATTCTCCACAGCTCTCTTTAATCAGCCTCATCAAAATTGCATTTACACATTGAAATCTTGCCAATCTAGCTTTCAGAAGCAGATAAGGTGGAGGTGCAGTAACAAAACTGCATCAGCTTACAGGAGCAGAGGTCTGAATCTCACTCATGCCTCCCGTCATGATGGGCTGACTACAGTTCCGCCCCTCTTCTCATTTGAGCACTAGCCTGAAAGAGCAGCCTTCTTCCGAAACAGTAAGCATCACAGCAGAGAAAAAGTAGCAAAACAGGAACCACCTCTCTAATTGTCTGCTTGGGTAAGCTGCACACCATTTTTACTGACCTTCACTGGTCAAAGCAAGACATATGACCAAGCTGTCTTTGGTAAGAAGGGTGATACAATCCATCATGCGTTGCTACTTGCTACATTACTGCTTTTTCCTCCTGATCTCAGTGGATTAGTTTTTCTAGGTTAAATAAGGTAAATATAAACTTCTTTTACATACTTCCTGATTTCTATGATTAATTTTATGAAGTTATTAAATGCAGTATTAGTGTCTCAAAGGGTATACACATTCTTTAAAAGGTCAGGTGTTTTGTTTTGGTCTTCCCCCCCCCCCAAAGTTAGGATAATTTCATGCAGAGATTGGATAAGCTAACACAAATTTTCTTGAGTTTTGTTTCTCCACTCCCCATTATTAGACTAGTGACTATTTTCTAATTTGATAAGTCTTTCAACTCATGGGGCCTAGTATTTATATTAATATGTTGTATTTCCATGAATATTTTTAAATAAAATGATTATGAGACTGACTGAATTTCCCAGAAGAAAACAGCCTTGGCTCCTAGCTCTACCATCAAACTGTTCTGAATTCATGTCGTCATTCTCAATGGAATTGATGAGACTGAAGTGTTCATTATTTAATGACTAATGGGCACTGAAAGCATTCTGCAGTCTCTGTCAATGCCAAGCCACCAAAATCAAGTGGAAAGAAAAAAATTACCTAATTTGCCTTGGAAGCCATTCTCTCCATGACTCAGGGAAAAACTTCTGCATAATTTACCGCACATTCCATTTCCAAAATTATATTGGCCAACCTGAGTTTGTGTTTTTACCCAGATTACCTTGAATCACCTGAACCCAGCATTCTAACTCAGTGAATCACACCAGAATCAGATCTGATGTTAGACAAATTACTTTCTTCAGGGGGCTCCACAAAATTCACCCTTGTGCCAAAATCCATCCATGGCAGTGGTTCTCAACTCTTTTTCATTGCCATCCTCTGGAACCTACTGCAGACTTTTGTGATGGATGAGTCCAAATCTTATATTAGCAAGTATGGAAAATTACGCTCATTTGCTGGATAATAAATCTGCATGTTGTTGCATGCTTGGGACAGAGACGCAGTTAAGAGGCTTGATCTTTAAGTCTGTTTTATTTCAATCTTTGAGGCTAGTGTTGTCCTATTCTCTCCTTTGCCCACTACTTTCTCAAGTGGAGATGAATGAAAGGAAAGTTTTCCCTCCCCTGAACTTTTGCTTTAGCAGCTAAAGAAAAAAAAAAAAAAAAAAGACTGGAGAGGCAACTCTCCGCTACGTTCTGGCAAGGATATCCTGAGCCTCGCGGGGCTTTCTGGGAAACTCACAGCAGATAACCACTGACAGGAGACTAAAGAATATTTTCATGACTAAGGACTTTTCAAAACAGGCTGAGTAGAACAGTAGGGATTTAAGAAATTCAACTTTGTGCTGCCTTGGAATGATTTCTCCCTTTCTAAAGTTAAAACAATATTTGAATTTTTAGAAGATAATTTTAAATTCAAGTCTAAGGATTTTTTTGAGAAAATGGAACTCCTAACATATAATGGATCTTTATTTTCGGTTGTGAGAATGTTTTTGCATATTTTATGGATTCTCTAATATCACAGTATTAGCATTCTATTCATTTTGATGACAATTTTCTAATTAACCAATGCTTATCCAAAGGAAGAGATTTTTACCTATGTGTTATACTTTGGGTCTGGAATATCCCAAGGCTCATGTGTTAAAGGTTTGGTCCCCAGCTGGTGGCACTTCTGGGAGGTGGAGCCTAGTTGGAGGACGGTGGCTGTCTTTGAAAGTTATCTCTTTTCCCTGGCTCCTTTCTCCCGGCCACTGTGCCCTTCTGCCATGATATTTTGGCTCACCACGGACTCTGTAATCATGGGGTCAGCCAACAAGTGAACTGAGACCTCTGAAACCAACGGCCAAAATACATTTTTCTTTCTCCAAGTTGATTTCCTCAGGTATTTCAGTCAGTTTTCTGCCACTGAGACAACACCATAAGAAGTTTAGAAATAGCTAAGAATGACTCCAAATGGGTCCCCAAACATTTATGACTGAAACATGGCCTCATCACCCACTACCTTAGTGTCCTTTAGGTTCTTAAGGTCCTTCATTGCATGAGCTTACACATCCCATGCAAGCCTTACACATCTTTGTGGATGCCATTACCCTTCATCAGCATGTCTGACGTCCTCACTGTGAGGACGTCACTGTGAGGATCCTCACAGTACCGCAGCTTTGACATGTTTAAGTCACGAAGTAGAAAGAATGGATTTCAGTCTTATGCTATATAGGATTAGGGGTACACACACACACACACACACACACACACCCCTTGGTTTCTGGAAATAAAATTCCTTCCAGAAACGAAACTATCAGGCAAACTTAGCAGTTTTACATGTCATCTTCCTCATCCCTAAAATAAAACAGTTTCTCATTTCTAGATGTCCTACTAAGAGCAATGCTCTGGGCATTTTCAAAAAAGAAAAAAAATCAAGCTAGTTTAAAGTCATTGATATGTTGTGACTTAGAAAAACATTTCAAAAAACTTACCAACTATTGAAAGTTTGTTGAGTGGCATATACTGTTAAATTTTTTATGTGTACTGTTTCATTTTCTATTCTGATTATTAATTATAGTATTACTATTGTCATTTTGCAGGTTAGAAAATTAAGTCTCAGGATTCACAGTGTATGTGTGGCAGGGTAGTAATGGAAAACTATTGGTTAAAAAGTTACTAAGATTTAGTTAGACAGGGTAATTTCTAAAGATGTATTCTATAACATGGTGACTACAGTTAATGTATTGCATACTTGAAATTTTTTTTAAAGAGAGGAAGTGAAAAAATTTTTTAAAGAGGAAGTGAAAAAAAAAAATCAATTTTATTATTTTCCTTCTGGCTTTTCTCTGACAACCAGCTGCATATGTGGTACTGGAATTTGAACCTGGGTCCTCGCACTTGAGAGGTAAGTGCTCTGGCCACTGAGCCACTGCTCTAGCCCTGAGAATAGATCTTAAGTGTTCTTTTCATAAAAAAGTAGATATTTATACATGCATTATAAAATAGATCTAATTAACATAACAAAATGAAACTACAATATAAATATATACCTTTTTTATTTGCTAATTATACCTTAATGCCAAGGAAGACATATAGAACTAGTAAATATTGAAGCCATGATTTGAACCAGAGCTCTCTATCATTACATGATGTTGCATCTTCATGTTACCCCAGTTCCAGCTAACATACTAGCTCTACCCTAGAAGCCAACACAAGTTATTCAACATATGAGGCAGAACCAAGTAGATGTTTAGCAGTTTGATTAGGAATCAGACTGCCAGTTTCCACTGATGGTAGAACTGCAGACTGCTACATCCCCTCTGGCAAGCAATGTGGGGAATCCTCAAAAAAATTAGGAATGGACCCACCATATGATCCAGCAATCCCTCTTCTGGGTATTTTCTCAGAGGAGTTAGAATCAGCACATTACAGCAACACAGCAATATCCATGTTCATAGCAGCTCAGTTTACAATAGCTAAATTATGGAACCAACCCAGACACCCCTCACAGGATGAATGGATCCAAAAAACTGGTATATATACACCACAGTTCTCCGCAATTAGAAACAATGAAATTGCAGCCTTTGAAGGTAAATGGATGGCAATGGAAGAAATTATGCTGAGCAAAGTTAGCCAAACCCAGGGAGAATCAAGGGTCTAATATTTCCACTCATTTGTGGAGACTGGAGCTAAACCCAGGGCTGTGTGAAAAGTATTTTACCTCATCTATTAGACCCAACAAAGGCTTTGTAACAATCTAGGGCAATCACACATATGTAGTGCAGGGGTGGGGGGGGTATAGGGTGGAGGGAAGGGAGAGGGAGGGAGAATAGGGAGGGATCTAGGGGGTAATTCTGGTGTAAGTATATGCATATCATTGTTACTTTAAATGCATTTGTTATGTAATAGCTCAATTCCTTAAAAATATTTTAAAAAGACTGCAAGTTCCATCTTACTCTAAGGATGCCTATTTTCCCGTTTTGAAATTTCTCATCTATAAAATGAAACTAATAATGACATACTTGCAGTGTTATTTTAAAGATTAAATGAGAATCCTCAAAGTATTTAGTGTCTGCCAATTGCATCAGTTATTTGTGTTAATACACAAAGACAGTCTTCATAAGCTTTATATTTCCAGCACCTATTCAATGCTTGGCTTGTGGCAAGTTCTCAGTAATTTAATTTTTTTGGTGAAACTAAGGTAGACAAAAGTTCATCATCAAAGAGGGTAAACCTACACCAAAACCAGACTTTGCAGCAAATGTGAAGTCCGAGATACCTAAGGCCAGATACTTAGTTATTCAAAGCAGAAGTAGCAGATCAAAGCAAAACAAAGATGATCATTGGGGCTCAAGGTCAAAACTGGCAGGAATTACAGTAAGAGCAGAAGAGCATTGGATTATGGGTATCTGTCATTCTTCCCCTTCGGACTGTAAACACTCATCTTCTGGGTATTTTCAGTGTAACCAGAACTATACTAGGCTCTGAGATCATAATTAGTAAAGTCATTAGAATTACTTGGTTTATTTGTTTCCTAGTCATGTTTGTTGGAATTGCAAAGCAGATTGTTACTAAAAGATTTCTCCTGCCTTTATTTCAACTGAGGCACCAGAACATTTTGTATCAGATTCCAAATTGAGTATGAGACAGATCGTCACATGTACAATTTGTCCCACAGAAAAAGTTAGAGAAACTGTACCCTAAGTTACCACATTCACTTTGAAAATATAAAACAGGGAAAGAGGCAAAAATTAAAAACAAAAGAATTTGGAAAGCGATTTCTGAGCAGAGAGCCATGCTTTAGGCTTCTTCCTGTTGACTCGGGACAGGAGTTTTACTCAGAACTGGCTCACTTCTCTGACAGTGTGAATAGACTTGCAAGGCACCATTTGAAGAGCCAGGTATATCCTTGAAGTTGTAGCCACAAAAGACCGAATCCTGAACTAGTCAAAGTGATCTGTGGATGATAATTCAGTAGAAATATCAAGAGGGCTGGAGTCAACCTCCAAGTTTTGTTGGGACAAAGATCATGAGTCCAATGGTAGAGCTGGCATGTTGCCAGACGGGGTCTTGTAAGGAGGAAACTTCTGGAGGAGCCAAATAATCCCAAAGAGAGAAGCTGGAAGACCCTTGATTGCTAGGGACTGTGGAAGGTAGGTACAAGTAGCCATGCAAGACAAAAGGTAGATCTGACAAGGCTGAGCATACCAAGAGGAACAGGTCTCCAGGGATGAGAATCTCAGAAGAGCCCACAAAGCAATGCCCACTGCAGAGCAGCCTTTGAATATACCCAGCCTGGAAGAGGAAATTCATGATCTTTCTGTTTCTTTACTTCTGCACTTCTAAACCTCACCAGCAACAAAAAACAAGCTCCAAAACTGGCATAAGATTGCAGAGAAGGAAAACATGAAATATGAAGAGAAACCAACCTGTTCACTCCCACCATGTCTGTCAGCTACAGGGACCGACTTGCACAAAAGGAAAACATTGGACACCAACCAAGCTCAGTTTAACATTTTACACTTAGCACCTCTGATTTATTCTTTCAAACTAGGTCTGTGTGTTAAAAGAAAAGGTAGAATATGCTAATACTGAAGTTGAGCAAAACTTGGAACCCATCCAAGTTCTGACTCAACAGGAATTAGATGACTTTCATTGAAAGTCTGAAATAAGACTGAGGGAGACAATAAAGTTATGTTTATGTTACATGTCATGAGTCATGTTTGTCTTACATGCCATAAATCATGTTTTTCTACAAAGGTCTGAATTTCACAACTGATCAGTTTCAGTCTGTCTGTCTTTCCCTGCCCCCACCATTCTCAAGGACACTTGGATTTATCATTAAAATTAAAAAATAACATGTGAAGATTGATAAATACTCCAAATTCAAACCTCTGATAGTTGGTGTATCAGAGAACAGAGCTTAATCTAAACAGCATCTTAATACTTAGTATGTTCAAGGAACAAACATTGTTATTAAACCCCCTCTGAGGGGTGAGGGAAGAGTCATTCTTACAATCACTTCCTTTCTTCCTCCTCCTCATGTTGTTCTGCCTGCTACTCTACAAAGAAATGTACTGTCCTGTGCATTAGCTTTCAACTCATACCTTTTATTTGCAGATACCAAACCACTTTCCAATCATTAGAAAAAAATAAAGCATACTTGTGCGTTCCAAACCCTGATGAAAGTTAAATATTTACCAAGTTCTGGATGGCAAATAAAGAATTCATTGAGACAAGCCATACAAGAATACTTCTTTATGTAAGTTTGGAAAACTATCAGGAATTTTGGCCTTGACGTTACAGCAATAGTTCATCTGACCTTTAATTAATGCTTTTAATATCCTCATGGACCCATGCAAGAATAAAATGCAACCAAAAAAAAAAAAAAAAAAAAAAAAAAAAAGATCTGCGATCTGCTAGTCAAGCTAGTATTCTTCCATAGTTTAAATTTTGGGTAGTACCAATCACAGCCATCTGGAAAAGAGGGCGAAGCAGAATTTCTTCCCCATTTCCCTTCTTCCCCTCCCTCCCACATCAAATGTTTAGTGTTCAATTTTTCAGCCGTCTAATGCTACAACATTCGAAACTCTTCAATTTTTTGAGGACAGGCATCCTCAACATCAAACACTGGAATAACGACTAACAATTTAATGAATCCTGGTGATTTTTCACAACATTTCATTATTCATCACTACTGCAGCACCCCTAACAGCTCAGCCTTTTTAATCCTAATTTATGGATTAGGAAAGGAAAGCACAAAACCAACTCAGAGCTGGAGTTAAAACTTAACTATTAGGGGGCTGGAGCAGTGGCTCAGCGGTTTCGGCGCTTGCCTGGCAAGCACGAGGACCCGGGTTCAAACCCCAGCACCATGTACACAACTAAGTGTTGGAGCAACTAAGGCCATGTGAAGAAACTAAAGTTGTTTCTGTCTCTCTCACTGTCCCTCTTTAAAAAAAAAAAAAAAAAAAACCTTAACTATTAGACTTCTGAACCTAAATACACTGCTTATTTCAAATTTCATGCTTTCTCAACTTCAAAGAAAATGCTTTCTGCTCATTAATGGAAGTCTATCAGGTATAAAGAAATAGTGATCCAGCAGTTAGGACACAGGAAGAAACATGTCATCTTTCTTGGTTATTGAATGAGCAGGAGATGCTCGAAATACTCTTGGCCTTCAGATTTCCTCCTGTGACATCCTTAGGGCCTCCAGAGGGGTAGAGACTGCAAAGTGAGAAGGTGAGGGTAAAGATCAGTTATTTATCAGATGGAAACTGATATTGCAAGAAAGGAGAGCGGACCTCCACATTGGCAACTCTGTGGTTTAATGTAGACATCAGCAGATCATGAGCAAATTCAGGCTGTGCAGAGGGGATGTGAAGTGTTCTGTCATCTTCCCAAGCATGTCCTGCAAGCCACAGCCTAGCATTAGTCACGTACTGAGCCTTAAGTAAACAACACTGTTTGAATTCTCACTATGAGCTAAGTAGGTACAAAATGCAGGGTGGGCTTATCCAGGAGAACAAGGGATCCTAAGAAACAGAACCAGTCCATGAAGTGCTCTGAACTGTAAAAAGAAACACTGCAACAGGCACCATCAAAGACTGTGAGACAATGCATAGTTAACATCTCCTCGCTAGTAAGTAAACTTACTTTGCCTCAACCTACAAGGACAGTGACTGATAAATGTGACTCACCAGGTCGACATAGCTCTCAATCTTACTGTCACCAAGGAAAAGAGCATTGTTGGTTCTCTGTGCTATATGTCAATGATTGTCCACCTCCATCAGTTGCTTTTGGGGCTGTGTTATTCCTTCTTTCCTAAGGTCTACAATGGAACTCTGCCGTCGAATATTATCTGGCCTTTTTAGCTACCTCTTCACCCTGATGTTACCAAACATTCTCCTTTATTAACAGATTAACATGAATTTCATAATAGTTATGAGTGATGTTTCTCAACTACTTCTATAATTTAGAAAACATTAATGTTGTAAATATATTCTTAAATATATTCTAAAATGCACTTATATTCTAACACGCATTACCAAATTCCTTGCCAATTGCATAAAATGAGTTTACATTCTTCCTTTGGAGTCACTGACAAAAAAAAAAAAAAAAAAAATCAGAATTCTTACTATTTGCATTATCACATTGTTCCTTTTTGGCTTCAGCAACATTATGAAATGTGTGCTACTTGGTCAGCCAATGAATTTAGCAAAACTTGTAGTTAATTTTTTATCTGGGCTTCTCTATAAAAAACATTTCAGGACCTTATTGGTTTTTGGCATGGGACAACTTAGTATTTCAACATTAGCCTCCCAATTTATAAAAAAGGAGATTTGATTATTTTGGTGCTCCATAGTCTACAAAAAGCCACTCAACTCAGCCTGCCCTTTAAAATTACAAATAAGTCTTTATAAAAAAAATATATATATACCAGAGAAAAGTTTTGAACAGTTATTTCCTAACCATTTGCAAGTCATGTCTTAGAATTCTTACATATACTAAAAGCCAGCTTTAATATTTGTCCAAAACCCTCAGCGTTCCTGTTCTAATAACCCCTACTCAAGCCATGGAGATAAGTTGCTATTCTTGCACCAACAGGTCTAAAATTCCATTTCCAAGGCCAACATAAGTTCTGCTGCAGAGAGAATCAAGTTTGGCAAATGCCTATAAGCTACATTATTGTTAGCTAAAGAAAAACGTACCTTCCTTGCAAAAAAATCTGGAACCTGCTTTATATCCTCACTTTTCTTTCCCTAGAAGACTTTAAAAGTAATTATCAAGGTGCTTCAAATTAAGACATCTCAGGCCAACGTGAGGTCACTGCTGGAAAGGAGATGCTCTGTGACATTAGCCTCACCCAATTACACTCTCTCTCTTTCTCTCTCTCACACACACACACACCCCACAGCGCAATCCCATGTCTTCTTCCAGGCTCAAGGCCTAATACCCCTTGTGGGGTGGGTGGCGAGAAACAAGGAGAGACAGATATTCCTAAATTGTTAAAAAGCTACAAAACTATCTGCTCACAGAGCCCTGCAGGATCTACATCACATGTAGTCTTTCTTTAATATGAGATAAAAAGGGTAGATTTTTTTCCCCACTTCTCTCTGGATCTGACCCAGTATTTAATCATAAGTTATATAATATTTTCTCTTTCTTCCAAAATGATTAAATAGCCAGCAGCAGGGACTGGAGCTGTGGCTCAGCAGTTACAGTGCTTGCCTGGCATGTGCAAGTACAAGAGTTCAAACCCTAGCACCATGTACACAATGAGGTCTCAGAGCAATGAAAGTCACTTGAAAAACTGACTAAAACTGAGTGCTGCTTTTTTTTTTTTTTTTTTTTTTTTAAGAGAACATCAATCTACCTCCCTCATGTTCTAGAAAAGGTTGCTTAGGAGAAGCAGTCATCTTTTGTTTTGATCTTTAAAAATCCATCTAAATCAAAGATATCCATTACCAACAGGTCCAGACATACTTAGCATCATCCTCTACATTTGCAATCACAGTATTTATCACTTTTTCCCACCAACCTAACAAACTCTTAGACTTGGGTCAAAATCATCTGTACCAAAACAGAAAAAAAGAAAGAAAAACCTATGTTACATCTTCTTACATTTCCTCTCTACAATTCATAGGGCAAGACTTTCCATATAGCATTTGCCCTTCAGGTGCCATTGGTAGTAAACAGTGCAGTTGTCAGTCAAGGTCATGTTGTGCATGTTTAGGGGGCTCTGCCATGGCTTGCTTCTGAGGCACCTTGAAGAGTTCATCAACTTCACACCACTACACAGGTTGTTTGTCCTAAAGCAGGAGGACTATTTTTTCAATTATTCTTGGAAAAAAAAAAAAACAGCTCAGAAAATATCCCACATTAATTCCTTGGTCCATCACTTATTCTTCCTTCCCTCTAAGTATTTGGTTTTTTTTTTTGTTTTTGTTTTTTTTTTTTTAAAGAGGGACAGTGAGAAAGTCAGTCAATTTTATTTAGTTCTTCATGTGGCTCTCATTGCTCCAACACTTTGTTCTGTATGTGGTGCTGAGCTTCAAACACATCCTCACACATGCCAAGCAAGTGCCATAACTACTGTGTCACTGCTCCAGCCCTACATCTATTACTTTCTACCCCGAGTCTGCATTTTCTGTTTAAAGTTTCTGGTGGCCACTCCCATGCCAGGTTGTTACTGGAAATAAATATAAGTTAACAAAAAAGAACAGGAGCCACAGACTTGGAGATATTTTCTTCTAAGGATTGCTCTGAAAGAAGGAATGTCCTCAATCACTGATCTCACCTTCCTAAGAAGCACATAGTATTAGTACTGGAGAGTACTATGCAGAGCCAGAAGTCATTTGCACAATTTATCCCACTGATCCTCAGAGGGTCCACAGAGATGCCTCAGGCACTACCACAAATGCAAAGGTGTACAAATCTAGCAGGATACCTGCCCTTGTGCTTTTATTTACATAGCCCTTGGTATCTCCAAGCTCTACATCTGTAGATTCAACCAAAAATTGAAAAATGTTTTTAAAAATGTACTAAGCATGTACGGACTTTCATTCTTGCCATTATTCCCTAAATGATACAAAGAACTATTTACAGAGGATTTATACTGCATTAGATATAAGTAAACTAGAGACAATTCAAAGTGTACCTGAAGATGTGCGTAGATTATGTGCAAATACTATGCCATTTTATATACGAGGCTTACAGACTTGGGTGTCTGGTCAGTCTTAGAATCAATACCACAGATACTGAGGAACAGCTGCATGTTAAATTTTGAATCTCTGTAAGATTTCCTTTGAAAAAAGGATTTGAAGGATTTTCACACACCCCCACACACATACAAAAAAGTCAATCTCTTCATCCATTTTATAAATGAAAAAACTAAGGTCTAACTAGAATGGATGACTTTCCCAAGGTCAAACAATGAGTAGCCATGCAAGGACTTGAATCCAGAGCCTCCAAATCTATATGTATCATCTCTCAGTACTTCATTATTTTCCTTCCTGTCAACAAGTGAAAGGTGTTCCAAACTATGTGGCCTACATTAGTTTAGCCAAAACAAGGTAAATTTACAATTAATATCAATTGTATAGCTCAAATAAACGTATCAGTAAAAATACACTTTCTTCTCACAAATATTTTGAAATCCTTCTAAATTTCTAGGTAGAATCTTCATTCAAGTTTTTATCCTGACAAATGTCAACAATATCAAGAGAGAGGCTTTGCGAAGATTATGTAGCTCCTATACATCTACTAAAGCAATGTTACAGGCTGGAGCAGTGGCTCAGCTATTATGGCACTTGCCTGGCATGCGCAAGTACGTGAGTTCAAAGCCCAGCACCACATACACAAACAGTCTTGGAGCAACGAAGGCCACATAAAAAGCTAAGAATAATTTCTCTGTCCCTCAAAAAAAAAAAAAAAAAAAAAAAAAAAAAAAAAAAAAAAAAAAAAAAAAAAAAAAAAAAAAAAAAAAAAAAAAAAAAAAAAAAAAAAAAAAAAAAAAAAAAAACCCACAACGCAGCATGCGGTTAAGAATGACCCCAGAACCAGAGTCGATTTTTAATATTTCTTCAATATATTCATAAGTAAGAAGTAAGCTCTTAAAGAATGGGATAGAGATGACATGACTAAGATTGGGGGAGACAAGATTTTAATTTTCATTCTATCATATTAATATAAGCATAAAGAGATCATGGGAAAGAAACGAATCCAGAAAAGTTAAGCTTAGCATTCAGGACCACTTTTCTGATGACTTTTCCTCTTTTAGTAAAGAATGGTAAAATGCTGAGCAGAGACTTTAGCCTAAGACACTTTCAAGAGGAATGTACTTACTCTGATAAAATACCTAATATTTTGGTTTAGGACCCCAAAGAGCTGAGCTTTAGGAGTAAGAATTAACCCATAATGGTTCAATACTTTCAGGGGCTAGAGTGCAGCTTCAAATCATAAATTTTATTAGAATGAGCTGATCTAGGGTCAGCATCCCCTGTCTTTTGCACACAATAAATAAACCCACCAAATTAAGGAAGAATAGGATGGTACCATACTCTGCTTCAAATCAGTTTTATGGTTTTTCATATACACTGTTGAACATAAAAGTAACCAGGCAATATAATTAAAAAACCAAGAGAAATAGAAGATTTAAAGTTGCATGGAACCCAGATGAAGTTCTTATACACGGACTAAGTCTATTACCATAATCAGAAAGAACCCTCTCCCATGAATTTTAAAAGAAATTATAAAATAATTTTTGGAAGTGAAAAGTACAATACCTCATTTAAAACTGAAGGAGTCTAAAATTAGACACATCAAGAATGAACAAATCAAAACTAGAATGAAGTTATCAAAATGAAGCCCAGCATGACAGAAATATGGAAAATATAGAAGGGAAGGTTAGCGATGTAGGAAATACAATGAGAAGTATCATTTGAAGTCCCACAAGGAAAACATGAAAGTGAATGAGTTAGAGAAGTGAAGGAATTCCAAAGTTGCCAATCAAGTCTCTTTCAAAGTAGCTTCAATTAGCAAGCTTAGCAGGACCTATGCAACAATGTTTTAAAAAACTGATAGCTCTCAGTCCTGGCTCCATTTTATAACTTAATTACCATTTGCCTGAACCCAGAAGCAAAATGTGAACTTTTTTATCTTAAGAGGGAGAGTGGTGAGAAACAATTTTATTTTTTTCATTTGTCTTTCATTTCTCCAACACTTAGTTGTGTTTGTGGTGCTGGTGTTTAAACCAGGTCCTCGAGCATGTCAAGCAAATGCTCCAACCACTGAGCCACCCCTCCAGCCCCAAAGTTACTGTTCTTTTAACTAAGTGAAATGGATAATGAAGTATATAATAATCCCATTAGCATGCTTTCTTAGTGACAAAAATGGTTTTATATGATTATGCTCTGAATTTAATAACTTTGCATACTATGTTTTTTGGTGTTTGTAATGTGGTACTTAGTGTAAAATCCACAGCAAAAAAAAAATCCTGCAATTTCATTGGTAAGCCTTTAAATGTTACTTGAGTATCAAAAAATAAGACATAAGAATATTTAACTGAGGGGGCTGGAGCGGTGGCTCAGTGGTTTTAGCGCTTGCCTGGCAAACTGGAAGACCTGGGTTCAAACCCCAGCACCACGTACACAACTAAGTGTTGGAGCAACGAAAGCCATGTGAAAAACTAAAGTTGTTTAAAAAGAAAAAAAAATATTTAACTGAGTAGTATACCAAATATTTGTTATCTAAAATTCAATGTGACCAAGAGGTAACTGAACTCGGGGGAATTTTTGCCCAGTGATGCGGTACTGGGTAATCAATTAGTAATGAAGTCAGTCCCCAGGGAAAACTTGTAGTTATACAAACCTTTTATATTAAACCATATTTGAATTTCATAAAGGTTGACTCACAAGCTAATAAAAATTTTGTAATCCCAGACAGAGGTGTCATAGAAGCCAGTTAACCTAAAGTATATTTGCATTCTCCTTGATGCTACACAAAATGAGTTTGATAGGATGAGCGTCTAGCAATGTGTGCTTTTGCAGTTGAGAGAAATCTGGTCCTAAATTGCTTAACTCATTTACCAATGAGGGTCTCCAGATTATTGCTTGGTGCCAAAGTTAACTGAAAGGATTCATTTACTTCTTAAATGCGAGTCATTTACTACCCCTCCTTTTTTTCTTTAACTCAGATAAAGTGGATATTAGGAACACTTTTCCTATGATTTTTAGTAATATTTCCCACACTAATTCCTAAGAGAAAATGTACTTGGGTAGCTGTATTTTATCAAGCTTCATTAACTTTGCTTAGAAATAATTTTTACATGTTTGTACATACAACTGAATTTTTTTTTTAAACACATTCTAAAAGTCACAGCATTCTATGACCTTACTGGGTTGTTGAGACAACAAGGGCTCCTTTTATATCATGTAGTATTTCTATTGTTATAGAGAATAAAATTTAATGCTATGCCAATTACAGAGGCAACTCCATGGTAACGATGACTTAGAAAGTTATTCTCTTTAGGAAGTTCTTTTCTAAAGGGAAAAGAAATGGAATTCTGAATAGAGAAAAGGCAAATAGAAAACCTATCCACAGAGCATAGTTCACGGGAGAAACAGACAAGTTAACACTAGAACTAGAATTCAAAACAGTTTGCAAATTAGAACAAAAGTCAGGCTAAGTAAGGTGAGCAGCCCAGTTCAGTCTGTCCATACAGAAGCTTGAAACTCAGATGAACAGGGATATTGGACAATCTGTCTCTTATGGAAAAAGAGCTAACTGATAACCTTGGCCTTTGGGTGCTCTCAATGTGAGTCAATAAGTTACTCTGCATTCATCAAGGGGCCTCATCGGGCATTTAGGCACTGTCAGGAGTATTTTCTCAATGTTAGTTCATGTTTGGGGGTAGAATTAAACTCTCCTTTAATGCAATGCCTTCTAGGTTGACAAAAGGAAACTAGTACACATAAACAGATAAAGCATTCAGTGAAAAGGCAGTGTTTGCAGGAATTTACTAACTTAATTCACTACAGCACATATTTGGTGTTCGGTGCCTCACTGAAGTCCTAGAGAATACAGAAAACACCTACAATTCAGGTAATCACAACACAGGAATGTTAGATACAATCAAATTCCTCCCACCCTCACAAGGAATATCTTTTAAACACATCCTTAGTTAATGGGCATATATTCTCTACTTGAATACTTCTAGAAGAAAACTGGAAAATTCTTATGATTGCCAATTCCAACTTATACTAAATTTTTTGAAAAGGAAATAAAGTATCCATTCATAGAGATAAAATTTTTGAAATTATGAAATGAAACAAGGAAAGTCACTCTCCAACATACCTGCCTGGTTCTACCATTCCTCTTCGAGTACCACTGCATCCTGTCCTGCCACCAAGAACCACAATTATAAATTTCCTGTTTATTCTTCCAGGAATTTTCTGCACGTAGAGGCAAATGCAAATGTATTTTTCCAGGTTTCCTTTGAAATAGTTCTACTTATTAAATACTTATTTGCCTTGATTCTAACTTGATTTCTTTTCGTTGAACAGAAAGTTATAGCAAACATTCAATATATAAAAATATATCTGAACGTACATGGGTATTTGTGAACTAACCTAAATGTTTTATAGTATTATATTGCATTATCCTCACAAAAATCCTGTGATGCAGGTATGGTTATAACGGTAAGAAATCTTACCTCAGAAAAATTAGTAAATTGCTACATAGATTAGAAAAAAATCTCTAATCATCTTTCTTCCCATGTTCCCTAATGCTTAAACGTATAATCATTCTTCCTACATTCTACCATGATCACCTCTAAAAAGATGGCCTAATATCCAACCTCACAGTTCCTTTATCTCCCACTAGAAATAAAGCATACACCTGAGAGCCAGACAGACCCAGATTTCAGTCAAATTTCACCACTCCCTACGTGTGTGCACTTGGATTCTTTTCTCACCTCTCTGCAAGTAAGACATTGGGGTGGGATGGAATGCCTATGAAGGAGCACAAGACAGAAAAAAATTGTATTTTTGCAACCAAGAATGTGAAACTCAACCTCAAATAGGCCCTCAGCTTTTATTTTTCCCTTTTTAAATATTCCACAGCAATTAATCCAAACCACTGCCGTTCTTTTTTCTCCTTCACGTCTATCACCCTTACTCTTAGCACAGCATTGAATGATTAGACACAAATCTAACAAAATAAAGTCATCTCAGATGCAGAAGATATGAAGTAAATGGATCTTTAACAAAATGAATTCAATTATAAACTTAAGAATGGAATGGCAGAGGAAAGAATAGGTGGACCAAAAAAAATGTAATAAGGGGCTGGAGCAGTGGTTCAGCAGTTGGAATGCTTGCCTAGCATGCTCAACGACCAGGGTTCAAACCCCAGCACAACATACACAACTAAGTGTCAGAGCATCAAAGGCCAGATGAAAAAATGCATTCTTCTATTTATGCACGCACACAGCACACGCACATTCTTATATGCACAGATTCTATCGTTTACATACACAGATTCTCTCATTTATATACATATACAGATTCTCTGTGCACTCACACAGACACATTCTCTTGCGTGCACTTACAGACGAGCACCCACTTATTTGCCCTCCTTCACGTGCCCTCCCACACAGACGCGCCCTCCCTCTCCCTCACACCCACTCCCCCACTCACACAACCAACTGGAGGAGTTTCCCAGTACAACCCAGGTTCATTGCTGCTATCTTGAGCCTGGAACCAAAATGTAGAACAAAACAAGGACAAAGGCAGAAACAGCATCTAGAAGTTGATCAAAGAGGTGGCGACTGTTCTCACCCTTCGTCTTTCAAGGGGAAAAAAAAAAAAAAAAAAAAAAAAAAAAAAAAAAAAAAACACCTGGAGAACTGCCTACCTTCTTAGGATGAAATGAACCAATTTAAGAGTAATTGGGATACAGGAAGAAATCAAAATACAAATGAATGAGATAAGGAACATTCTAAACAAATGGCTATAGAAAATTTTTCCCATATAAAAAGAGTCAGGTAGGCTCATCCAGGAAGCTTATAGGACACCTAATAGGCATAATCAAATGAGAATCTCACCAAGATATATAATATTCAAGATGTACAATAGGGAAATCAAGGAAAGAATACTGAAAGAGGCAAGGGAGAAATGACAAATCACAGAGGCAAACCAATCAGAATCACATCTGACTTTTCAGTTCAGACTTTGGAAGTGATAAGATTTTGGAAGGAGATCTTTCAATGCCTGAATGAACACAACATGCATCCAAGAATACTACACCTAGCAAAACTCAGCTTCAAATTTGAGGGGGAAATAAGAACTTTTCATAAGAACAAACTTGTAGCATTTGTGAACAGAAAGCCTGCATTACAAACAAATTCTAAAAGATAAACTCCAGATACAAGTACAAGCTAATATTCCTCAAAACCCGCAATCAGTAAATGCAATAAAGGTACAGGCTATGAACAGACAACTAAGATAGCAAAGAATTTACTAATAATGAATATGAACCACCTAACAATTCTAACACTGAATGTGAGTGGTCTCAATTCACCGAAAGACAGACTAGCAGATTGGTTCAAAAAGCAAAATCCAACAATATGCTGCTTACAGGAAACCCACCTTCCAACCAGTAACACCCACAGATTAAGGGTGAAAGGATGGAAAAAAAAAAAAAAATCTACCAGGCTAAAGTCAAAGAAAGCAAGCTGGAGTTGAAATTCTTTTATCTGACAAAGTGAATTTCAAACAAATTGATCAAAAGAGATAGAGACCATTATATCCTAGTAAATGTAACAATACAACAGGAAGAAATAACCATAGTAAATATATATTCTTCAAACACCAATGCCTCCAACTATGTGGAAAAATTACTCCAAGGGGCTGGAGCGGTGGCTCAGTGGCTTTGGCGCTTGCCTGGCAAGCAC
>PVKS010024579.1:0-30907 GCA_004027875.1 Aplodontia rufa | reverse complement strand
CCCATCAAGATACCTATGGCATTTTTCAGAGATATAGATAAAGCAATTCTCAAGTTCATATGGAACAACAGGAGACCCAGACTAGCCAAAACACTACTCTATAGAAAGGAAGAAATAGGGGGTATCTCAATCCCTGACCTGAAATTATATTACAGAGCTGTAGTAGCAAAAACAGCATGGTATTGGTATCAAAACAGAATCGAAGACCAGTGGAACCGAATAGAAGATCCTGAGACAAACTCTCGTACCCTCAACTATTTGATCTTTGATAAAGGGGTAAAAGTATAGTGTGGAAGAAAGATAGCCTATTCAGCAAATGGTGTTGGACAAACTGGACAGCCATTTGTAGACAACTGAAGCTATATCCTTATCTTTCGCCCTGCACAAAAATTAAATCAAAATGGATCAAAGACCTGGATATTAAGCCTACAACCTTAAATTTGCTAGAAAAAGAAGTCGGGTCAACACTGCACCTTATAGGAGTCGGCAGCTTCTTCCTCAATAAGAACTCCTATGGCGCATGCTATAAAATTAAAATTAAATGAATGGGATGCAATTAAACTAAAAAGCTTCTGCACAGCTAAAGATCTAGTCGAGAGCATCAACAGAGAACCTACAGAATGGGAGAAAATTTTTGCCTGCTACACTGAGAACAGAGGGCTAATATCCAGAATATATAGGGAACTCAAGAAACTAAAATCCAAACTCGCCAATAATCCAATCGATAAATAGGCTAAAGATCTCAAAAGGAACTTTTCTCCCGCGGAAATCCAGAAAGCCCATAAATATATGAGAAAATGCTCTACATCATTAGTTATCAGGGAAATGCAAATCAAAACTTCCATGAGATACCACCTCACTCCTGTTAGAGTGCCAAAAATGAAGAATACAAACAACGACAGATGCTGGAGGGGCTGTCGGAAAAGAGGAACACTGTTACACTGCTGGTGGGACTGCAAACTGGTTCAGCCACTATGTAAAGCAGTGTGGAGAATCCTCAGCTATCCCACTACTGGGAATTTTCCCAAAAGACTTAGAATCAGCATATTATAGCGATGTGGCTTCATCAATGTTTATAGCAGCTCAATTTACTATAGCTAGATTATGGAACCAACCCAGATGCCCCTCAATTGACGAGTGGATACAAAAGCTTTGGTACATATATACTATGGAATACTACTCAGCCATTAGGGAGCATGATATGATGTCTTTTGAAATCAAATGGATGGAGATGGATAGAATTATGCTTAGTGAAGTCTCCCAATCTCAGAGACTCCAGGGCAGTATGGTTTCTCTCATCTGTTGATGCTAACATATTGGGGGAAGCAATAGGGCTGATGGCTAACCTCGAAAAACTGCAAATTGAATGACTTGCAGAACATTTGGGGGAGGGCTCTATAGGATTCTCAGAGGTGCAGGGAGGGGAATGGGGAGGGTGTAGGGTATATGAAGAACTCATAGGAGACTGGAAATTGGGAAGATGGGGGAACTACCCCAGAAGCTGATGTCATTCCTCCATGAACTATCCAGTTAATGCATGAGTTCTTCTGGGGGAAACTGCAAAAGGTAAAATCCAAGGTGGTTATCCATGATCTGGTTTTTCCCCTCAATAACAAAGTTTATATCCATTGATTGATAATGTTTTGATAATGTTTCCCCCTCAACTGTATTTCTATATTCTTCTAATAAAAAAAAAAAGAGTTAGCATAAATAAAAGCTTTGATGTGGCTGGAGCAGTGGCTTGGCAGTTATGGCGCTTGCCTGGCATGCACAAGTACATGAGTTCAAACCCCAGCATCCACGTACACAGCTAAGTGTCAGAGTAACGAAAGCCATGTGAAAAACTCAATAAAAATTGATTCTCTGTGAAAAAAAAAAAAAGAATGTATCCATCTTTCTTCTTCATAACAACATGCAGGCTACTAGAGTTTTTACTTTTACCTTCAAAATTTGTATCACATGTATATACTTCTCCATGGTCAATACCCTGGCCCAAACCACCACTCTCTCTCTCTTGGTCTACATCAGCACCCTTGTGAAGGAGTACCCTGTCTCCAGTTTCCTTCTTTTTCTAGGACAGCTAATAACGTGAATGAGGATAAATAAGATCATTTCACCAGGATGCATACAACTTTTTAATTGCTTCCCATTGTCATGAGTATAAAATCTGAAATCCTAAAGGTCTATAACATCTTTATTTGACCTGGCCACTGAATCTCTAACCAACTTTTGTTGATTTGCTCCGTGGTAGCCCAGTGAGTTTCAACATCAGACCCAATGCTCCAAGTTTAAAATAAGCAATTTTAGTGGTTTCTTTCTTATCCCTAAATAAAATTTAGAGATGACCTACTTACACATTTTCTTTAAAAAATCACTAAGGTTCATTAATTGTACTATAAAAGGAAAAAAAATTGTACTAAAGCAATATGTATATCAGTAAGTAGAGACTCAGGCAGACCTATTGAAATAATCTGACATGTACATAATATTTCCCATGCTCAAGACAAACGCTAATACCGAGATAGAGATTTTAAGTACCAGAGTGTCTTTCCATTCAGTAGTGAGATTTTTCCAGGAAGATAACTCAGTAAAGTTCCAAGAGCAATGATATGCAATCTTCCCTTGGGTTATATGTATAAATTGTATAAAATTATCTTTGTGCTATGCAGAGTGAATCAGTTACAGCATGGTGATTAAGAACATATTTCACTTGAGACTTGCTAAAAGATTAGTTGTTAAGCATTATCACAAATTGAAGTGATGAATATATTAATTATCTTGATAATAGCAATCATTTCACAATGTATCCTTATGTCAAATATACCACAATGAGTTTGATGTTTATGTATAATGCATTAATTTTAGAAAACCTATAAATAAATGGAAGGAAGACCAGTAGAGTAGAGGAAAGGGAACAGGAAGAGGGAGGAGAAGAGAGAAAAGGGAAGTAGTGGGGACTGAAATAGAGCCAATTACATTTGTATGATTATGTCAAAATGAACCCCAATATTATGTATAGAGCTACAATACACTAATAAATAAATGACATTGTAGCCCTTATATATACATTTTTTTTTTACTTATTTAGCTCAATAAATCTGGGGGAAAACCTGTTTCTATGTAAATGAAGGATACATTCAGAACATTTTAGCAGATTCTCTTCTATATAAATGCTGCAATATTTGAAATTCATGTTGGACACTGGGGGATCCTTTGTTTTATGGGATCATCCTTTGTGCTTTAGACCGTATAGTATACCTTCTTCTTTTCTTTTTCAAAGAAAAGTGGTACATATAACCCAAGTACCCCAGGGAGCAGGAAATAAGCAGGACCTTTTTGTCTTAGGTGTCACTCTAGCCATACAAACCTTCTTTTGGTTCATTGGGGTCACCGCCCCATTTCACAGTTCTTTGCACATAGCTAGCTTTTCCTTTGGGCTTTTGGCTTGATAACTGTTTTTTCATGTCCTAGTTCAATGTCACCTTCTCAGTAGACCTTATACTGAATATCCTATTCAAGTGGCTTTTCTCTTCCACAGTTATTTCCATCTCACATCATCCTATTCATTTCTAGGAAGGCCTTCATTAAAATCTGTAATTATAAGTTATCTACTTATTTGTAGTGTTTTTCTCCACATTGGGGTTCAAGAGCCATCCATATAGGTAGAGACTACTTACTGCTCTGTTTTGTTTCTGCCAACAAGTCAGGCATGTGCTTGGTGAATAGAGGAGAGAAATGTGAACTGGAAATAGATAATTCTGATGACACTCACTATCACCTGTGCTAAGTGTTGGTCGTAGGACAGAAGCAGATGTGTAACATGGATCTTGCTTGTAGAAAGGGAGGTAAGATCTTATTCAAGCTTTTTGCCATGGTTTAGATATGAATTATCCCCCCAAAGTGCATATGTGAGACAATGCAAGAAAGTTAAGAGATGAAATGATTAGATTATGAAAGTTGCAGCCTGATCAGTGGATTAATCCACTTGAATGGATTATCAGGGTGGTAACTGTAGGCATATAAGGTATGGCTGGAGGAGGCAGGTCACTGAGACATGCTTTTTGGATGTATATTCTATCTTTGATGAGCTGAGCTAAGCCTCTCTCTGCCTCCTGTTTGCCATATCCTGAGCTTCTTTTCTCTTCACACCTTTCCACCATGATGTTCTTCATCACCTCGAGCCCAGAGCAACAGTCAGTCATTAATGGTCATTGATGAAATCACCAGTCCAAAATAAATTTTTCCTTCTCTAAAATTGTTCTTGCCCATCATCACACTGTTGGTGGGACTGAAAACTTGTACAGCCATTCTGGAAAGCAGTGTGGAGACTCCTCAAAAAAAATAGGGTTGGAACCTCTTTACAACCCAGTTATCCCACTCCTGGGTATTTTCCAAAAAAACTAGAATTGGCATACCACAGAGATACAGCTACATTAATGTTTATAGCAGCTCAATTTACAATAGCTAACCTATGGAACCAACCCCAGATGCCCCTTGCCCCTTGCTGGATGAGTGAATTAGAGTTCTACTCTGCTATTAGAGAGAATGATATCATGGCATTTGCAGCCAAATAGATGGTGACAGAAAAAATTATGCTGAATGAAAAATCCCAAACTCAGACTTAAAGACCGAATGTTTTCTCTCATGTGTAGAAGCTTAAATAATGATCTCAACATAGGTGAAATTTCACATAAGCAAGGGGAACCATAACTATGAAGGTGGAGGAGAAGGGAGGGAGGGTTTAGGGGGGTTATCAATGCATCAAGGAACTCTTGACTCCCACGAGAACCCCAACTATATACAGGCAGGCAGAGAACAATGAGGAATTTCAAAATTAATACACATGTATGTGCTTATTTCTATCTATAATATGGCGGTAATGAAGAAAAGACATGAGATTAGGGCAGTGGACAAAAAGGGGAAATCCTGGACTAGGGTCGGCCTTAATGTACTTTGTCAATATCCATGTGTGCTGAATATGCAACAATTCCCTCCAAAATGTAAGCCTATGTTGAACAAATAAAAATAAATAAAAAAAATTTTTTCTTGCTAGTTCTTTTGGTCATAGTGGCATAAAACTGATGAAAAAACTTCTGAGGAACCTGTAGTGTCATGGCGGTACTAGGGTGAGAAATGTAAAGCATCCAAATAAAGCTGCCTGAGTTCACCAGAGCAAGGTCCAGTATTTAGGGTAAACGTAGTGTGTAGGAATTGTGCTTTTGCCACTGACTGGTGTGGCGACCCTAACTTTTAAAATTCAATTTTCTAAAAATGGAGAGTGATTCATATTTACAAAGCACCTGGATCTTCACCTTTCTTGGAACTCCACATTGCTATAATTATTTTAAATTTGAACTTCTTTATATCCTCGGGAAATTGAATAAACGTTTTTTGCCTTTTGTTGATGGGGAAAAGAGGGACTCAAGGGGCTTCAGATGTGCAAATTAAAATCTGGTCAGCAGAATCAGGCTGGGCCCCACTGCATCAGGCAACTTGTTTACAAGAATCACCTATTCAGAATTCTACCTTCTGCAATCCTGCATCTCCCTGAAGTTGTTTTGTGAATGAGAATGACAGGCTGGGGAGGTCATCAGGCAAGGCTTGCAAATGGACATCATAGGGCCCATTAGAATGTCTGAATCTAAATATAGGCATTCTGCTGATCAGAATTTCCTTTGTGAGTATGAAAAGATCAAGGCCCTTAGAAAGAGCTGCAAGGCTCCCAGTCAGGCACTTACATGGCTGGAAGGTGGAGCCAGATGAGACAGGGCAGACCCTGTGCTGTTCACTGTGTCATTTTTTATTACCCTCCACACTTCTGAGTCCTTGTGTTTGAGGCACCAACCAGACACACTATTCCTAGATTTCACACAACTTCTACATTTTTCACCAGCTTTCTAATAACTACTAACAGCACACTTCCCTAAGGATTGGAAAGACTTACTTTTAGAGAACACCTTGTGCAGAGGGAGGGGTCTTCTCATTTATACCCCTCCCCTAACCATCTCAAAGCCCTCCTATACCCTGTCCACCCCTTTAGTCTGCTCAAATTCCTCCTTCTTCCCTGTATGGTTCTATTCCATTTATCTTGATATATTCCCACCTTGGAAACACAGGTATTGTGTACACACATACCCCTTTTTAGGTTAAGGTAAAATTTAGTTTTTCCTGTTCCCCAACACCCATACCTTCCCAAAGTAAAGACAATGTTCCCCCATATTCAAATATGACTTCTCTAGGAAACCTCTCCCCAAAGACTACATCAATTCTATTTATTTCATATGCTTTTGATCCATTTTCCTTCTAACCAGTTGAGCAGTTTATACACCTGCAAGACTTTTAAATCAACCTCTACCTCATTTGAGGTGACCAAATCTCTGTGATCTCCATGGTGTGAAGGTGTCTTAGAGAGTTCTGTTCCACATTCTTGCCAGGAGCGAGGCTGTTCAACCCCAGGGGGGAAACAAGGGTCTAAAAGTCCCTTCTGTAGATCTTTGGGAAGCGATCAGACACCTGGGGTCTGAGTGTAGTTCTAGGTCAGGCTATACCTGCAGCTCAAGGTCAGCCTACACTTCACCTAGTTGGCTGCAGGGAAGCCCTGGAGTGTTTAAGAAGGGGTTTGTTCAGTGTTGTATCTTAAAAAAAATTGTACAGTGATGTTGTGGGGGAGATGGGGAGGCAATTGCATAAGAGAGGTCAGGAAGGTGTGGCTAAATAATTCAGGTGTGAAATGGTGAAAGGACAGATTCATTACCACAAATGGGAAGAGTCATGTGGAAGAGCAGATGGTCTAAAGATTACCTAGTGGGAAATTCCAGTGGCTCCCAAGTAGGAGAAAGTGTCAGGGAGGAGACAAGGAGAGGCCAATTATGAGAAACCTCAGAGAAAATCATAGCAAACTGAGTGCAGCTATTCCTCACTCACCCACCAGAATTATCTGGACCCCAGGGGAGGCTAAAGCATGGGGCTGATGAGAATTATAGAGTTAACTTTGAATATGGCAAAATACAGTCCTAGCAATCAAAGCCCCATGGCCATTGAGAAACTCCCCCTTGAAAGCACCATCAGTCCAAGTCCACCCTGATACCTGGCTTCTGCCCAGAGCACATCCACATCCAGGAAACAAGTGGCAGCAACAGCACCCCCAATGCAACCAAGTCCTTCATCATGCTGGGCCTTGGGCTAAGATTCCCGCAGTGAACAGGTGGTGGAGAGGAGCTGGGAAGCCTGGAGTGTTTTTATACCGGAGGCCACACTCAGATGTATTCAATTCACCCAATTCAGAGAGGAGAAAGGAAACCTTGAACGTACTGACAACTCCAGCTCCTGACCTTTTGTTTATTATTTGGGTATAGAAAACTATTACGTTATGTAAGGTGAACACAAGCAAGCATTTTGGAGTGCCCATAGAACTGTCTTTTTTTAAAATGACCTTTGATGTGCTTGAATAGATGTCATTTGCTGGCCAATCATTGAAATTCTCTGAGTTGATTTGGGGATTCCACAAAGCTCTGTCATGATGATACCATTTCATCATCATTCACTGGTAGAGTTATTTCCCCCCTGATATATGATATATATACATATATATACGTATATATATGTACATATATAATTTAATTAACTAACTAATTACTTGAGTGCTATCAGTACCAGTAGCTGCAAATCTTATCCAATGTTATCAACCTCAAAAGTAAAACTCAACAGGGACACCTTAACCATTTCTACATTTTACAAAAATCAACTTTACCAAAGTTCCATTCCCTTCAGCAACTTCTTCTTCTTCTTCTTTTTTTTTTTTTAAGAGACAGGGGGACAGTGAGAGAATCAATTTTATTTAGTTTTTCATGTGGCTTTCATTGCTCCAACACTTTGTTGAGTATGTGGTGCTGGGGTTCAAACCCACGTGCTCGGCTCATGCCAGGCAAGCACCATAACTGCTGAGCCACTGCTCCAGCCCTTCAGCACCTTCTTAATGTCTCTCCAAGAGATGCTATGGTTAACTTTTGGTCTCTTTTCCTTTTCTAACCACATTTTACATACCTCCAAAGAGACACTGGTGTACCAGATACTGACCAGTATTGCTCTTGGGTGAGCAATGTGTGCCTCCTGTAGAGTCTGTTTAATCTGAAGGGCTTAAAAAATCTCCATGACCTAATGAAAGGCTTAGATTTTCCTCATTATGATGCCTTGAAAATATTGTTATCTTCTCAGTAGTGTTGCCTTTCCCATACTAGGATTTGGATAAGTTCAAGAATATGTTAGCATGGTACAATAATATAATCAAAGATGAATGTGGTGAAATTTCCTTGAAAGTCTATTAAATACTTAATGACTTATCTGGAAAACAATTGAAAATGTTATTTAAAATGCAAACAGGCCTGGGATGTAGCTCAGTGGTAGAGTGCTCGCCTAGCTGTGTAAAGTCCTGAGTTCCATCCCCAGTAACAGACCCCACACAGAGCACAAATTGCAAATAAAAGGATGGTGTTCTGCAAAAGAGGAAAATTCCTATGTACACTTAGAATAAAATCGTATTTCAACCGTGTGTTTTCTAGTTACAGCTTTATACATAATGTTATTTTTCTCCCACTTCAGAGATAATTTGAGAAGCATCAGACAGATCTGAAAATATCATTAATTTTAGAAATTGACTTGAGGGTTACCATGGATGCAGTAGCTAAATTTTAAATATTGTAAGTCAAAAGTTGGGGGCAGAGTCTTATTAAGCAGGTGACTTTAAGAAAATTCGTGAAATAAATTGTAAACAATAAAAATGGTAAAAATATAAAATTAGAGCTCCCATCTAACATAATTTCAAAATGATAGCTGTTGTGATATTTTTTTCTGAAGTTTTTCATTGTGTGTGTGTGTACGTGTATATATAAAGTATATACACGTACACACACATATATATACACAGGCACTGTAGATGTATCAATTTACTTTATTATTTTATTGCTGAACATCAATGCATTGTATGGATATATCACAACTGATGTAACTCATATCAAAGTATGAAGTTTTGAGTTGAATCTACTCTGCCAATATTACAAAAAGTGCTGTAATTAATATATATTAATATATAGGATAAACCATTGTAATCTCATCCCAGTATTTCTGGAGGATAAAATATTAGGTGAGGAATTGTGATAAAGTATAAACATATTAAAACAACTGTTAATGCTAAATTGGCCCCTGGAAATGTGTCAATTTACCTTCTCATAGAACTAAATAATATTGCTTATTTTCTAATGAAACTATCATCTTTGAATGTTAACAAACCTCTTAAATTTTGTCCCCCATATGAATGTAAATGATGCCTTTATGTTTGTTTGTAATTCTTTATTAATTGAATAGAGAATGTACAAATTTATCTGTTTTATCTGAAATGCACTTAAAGACCATTGTTCATTTTTCAGTAGGGTTATTTATTTGATCTAAGCAATTTGCAATATCAGTTTTCCTAACAGTGCTATCATTTGATTATTAATTTCAAGTTTTTCTGATTTAGTTGTTCATCTATTATTTTTGCTAAATTGATCACTTAATAGATCACTTTTTTTCCTTTAAGATTTTGATTTTCTTGTCATTGACACAAAAAATCAAAACCTATGGCTTCATCCAACTTGTTTAAAATAATAGCTGGTTTTTCAGAAAATTTTTGTTACATTGAAAAATTTTGTTTTGAGATAATTGTAGATTCATGTGCAGTCATAAAAATAATAGAGAAATGCAGTGTACCTTTCACTCAATTTTCCCTGGCACACTTTGCAAAACTGTATCACAATATCATAACCAAGATATTGACCTTGACTCAGTCAAGGTATAGAACATTTCCATCACCACAGAGGTCCCTAATGTTGCCCTTTTGGAGCTACATTCACTTCCCTCCTATCCCCATCCCTTTCTACCCACTAGCAGCCACTAATACCCTCTTGTTTTCCTCTTTGTCATTTCACGAATGTTCATATTGACGGAATCTTGCAGTATGTTACCTTGTGGGATCGACTTTCTTCACTCAACATACTTCTCTGAAGATCCTTCTGGGGTGTTCCAATGAATCAACAATTTGTTCCTTGTATTGCTGAGTAGTATTCCATGTGTAAATTACCACAGTTGGTTTAACTATTCACTCATTGAAGGATATCTGAATACTGGAGGATGTCAAATTACTATTTGCAGTATTTTTCTATAATGAATAAAACTGTTATGAATATTCATACATGTTTTCATGTGAAAATTAATTTCATTTCTCCAAAATATGCCCCTGGCATTTTAGATGCTCAGTAGTTATACTGAAAAATTGAATTCAATGAGTGAAAAAAGATATAAAATATTATTTTATTATTTTCATTCATTTACTAAAAAACCTGTATGTAAGAATTTACTGCTCCACTAAAGGAGTCCCTAATATGTCATATTTTCCTTCAAACACACACAGCATGTTTTTTTTTAAATTTATTATTTATTTGATGATATATAGTTACAATTGAGGGGGAAACATTATCAAATATTCCAGAACAAATGAATATATACTTAGTTATCTAGGGCTAATGCCATGTCATGGATGCCCAGCCTAGGTTCCCCATGTTGCTGTTTCCCCCAAAAGAACCGCTGAGTTAAATGGATATCTTGTGGAGGTCAGAGATCACCTTCTGAGATGATTCCCCTATATTCTGTTCCTCCAGTCTCCTAGGTGATTTTCCTAAACCCTCCCCCCACCCTGACCCCCAGCCTATGCCTCCCAAGTATCCTAGGAAGTCGTCTCCCTGTTGTGAAAAGAATCATACAATTTGAAGTTATTATTAGCTTAGCCATCTAACATACTGCTTCCCGATCTATTCTAGCTTCCACAGATGAGAGAAACCATTTGGCCTTTGAGTCTCTGAGATTGGGATACTTCATTTTGCATAATTCTTTCCATCTCCATCCATTTCATCTCAAAAGCCATAATATCATCTTCTCTAATGGCAGAGTAGTATTCCATTGTATATATGTACCAAAGTTTTTGTATCCACTCGTCGAGTGAGGGGCATCTGGATTGGTTCCATAGTCTAGCTTTAGTAAATTGAGCTGCTATAAACATTGATGAAGCCACATCACTATGATATGCTGATTCTAACTCTTTTGGGAAAATACCCAGGAGTGGGATAGCTGGGTCATAAGGTGGTTCCATCCTTATTTTTTTGAGGATTCTCCACACTGCTTTCCATAGTGGCTGAACCAGTTTGCAGTCCCACCAGCAGTGTGACAGTGTTCCTCTTTTCCCACAGCCCCTCCAGCATCTGTTGTTGTTCGAATTTTTCATTTTGCCACTCTAAGAGAAGTAAGGTGGTATCTCATTGAAGTTTTGATTTGCATTTCCCTGATAGCTAATGATGTAGAGCATTTTCTTATATATTTATGGGCTTTCTGGACTTCCACTGGTGAGAAGTTTCTTTTAAGATCCATAGCCCATT
This sequence comes from Aplodontia rufa, assembly GCA_004027875.1. NCBI lineage: Eukaryota > Metazoa > Chordata > Mammalia > Rodentia > Aplodontiidae > Aplodontia > Aplodontia rufa. Next base: position 19,445 of record PVKS010024579.1, on the reverse strand, counting down.
TATTGATTGGATTCTTTGTGAGTTTGGACTTTAGTTTCTTTAGTGCCCTGTATATTCTGGATATTAGTCCTCTGTCCGAGGTGTAGCAGGCAAAAGTTTTCTCCCATTCTGTAGGTTCTCTCTTGATGCTCTTGACTAGATCTTTAGCTGTGCAAAAATTTTTTAGTTTTATTGCATCCCATTCATTTATTCTTGACTTTACTGCTTGAGCCATGGGAGTTTTTTTGAGGAAGGTGCTGCCAACTCCTATATGCTGTAGTGTTGACCCTACTTCTTTTTCTAATAAGTTTAAAGTTGTTGGCTTAATATCCAGATCTTTGACCCATTTTGATTTAATTTTTGTGCAGGGTGAAAAATAAGGATCCAGCTTCAGTTGTCTACACATGGCTTTCCAATTTGTCCAACACCATTTGTTGAACAGGCTATCTTTCTTCCACACTATGCTTTTGCCCCCTTTATCAAATATCAAATAGTTAAGGATATGGGGGTTTGTCTCAGGATCTTCTATTCAGTTCCACTGGTCTTCGGTTCTGTTTTGACAGCAATACCATGCTGTTTTTGCTACTACAGCTCACACAGCATGTTCTTAACTCCATAGTTCCTCCACTGTGTGTTGAAGAGCACAGAGACTGCAGTGATCTCATGCTGGTTCTTAGGGTACTTTAACATTTCCAGGGAAACAGTGACTCTTCACAACTGGCAGGCACTTTGTGAATGATTACCTGGAGGAAACCCACTGCTCCAACATTTGATGTATGTCATTCCTTCCTATTAGTGCATTCCTTTGTGCAGCTGGGGAGTCAGCGGTTGCTGTGTTGAAAAGCAAAATAAATTATGATGGGAAAATCATAATGTCCAATCTGGTTCCAAGACTTGAGAAACTGGTCAGTGTTAATAGGCATGCATATGTATTCCATTAGTGATTATGGTTTTTTAAACAATAAAATAAAAATATATTTTCACTCAATGTATGCATTTTAATGTTTTCAAATGGCTACTAATTTATTAGGGCATAGCTGAGTGCAGTGGCACATGCCTCTAATCCCAGCAGCTCCAGAGGCTGAGGCAGGAAGATCTCAAGTTCAAAGCCAGCCTTAGCAACTTAGCAAGGCCCTCAGGAAGTTAGTTAGACCCCATCTCAAAATAAAAAATAAAACCGACTGAGGATGTGATTCAGTGGTTAAAAGCCATTGGGTTCAATTCCTGGAACCAACCAACCAAACAAACAAAAACCCAAAAACTTAGTGTGCCATTAAAAGCCACTATGGAATGTTTGAGATTCTCTGCTGCAAATAGTTATCGATCCTGTAAATCCAAAGGAAATAGTTCTTTTTGAAAAAAAAGTCTGGCAAAATAGAAATGGAACTCTCTAAACCTGAGGCAAGAAGGAGAGGATGCAGATGCAGATGCGCATTGGAGAATTACTCAGTATCTTAAAGCCTCTGGAAGGTGTCGCAACCTCAGGCTTCCATCCCTGAGGCCGGGGTGGGACAATCCATTGGATTGTCCGCAGGGAGCCGATCAGGAGGAGGACGAGTGCCAACGGCTGGAACCTGGGTCCCCCCTCATCCAGGGACCCCTTTCCTCCCAGCTGGGAAGCGAGGCAACCACACGCAGTTGATTGCAGCACACAGGTTTTTATAGGGAGGGGAGAAACCAAGGAATCAATAATCCTTCTAAAGGAGTTGCCAGGGGTTATGCAGATTTTGAGTACAGATAAACAACTGGGGAACAGCCTGTGGTTAGCACATTCCAACCCACTCTAATCTTCATTTTGCATAACAATTAGAAGCTTAACAAAGCAGGACCTAGCAGCCCTTCCTGAAGGAACTTATGGAAATAGTAATAAGATCACTCTAGGGCAGCTGATGAAATGGGGGTGAAGGCTAGACCCCAACAGAAGGGAAGGCTGGCTGGACTCTGATCCAGAGATTATTGAGAGTAAAACTGAGGTGTTCTGTTTTCATTGCCAGGGAGACAGTTCCTTTGGTGAGAACATGAGTCATCTTATCCAGTGAGAGAATTCTTTTCTTTTTTTCCTATTTTAATGCAAGTATTAATAGAACATAGCTAATATGCTTTATTGTTACTAGCCACTTAGATGAGAGTTAGTATAAGACAGGTATCTGGGGATGGTATTGGACAGAAGCAAATGACAGATGGTTAATAGTGAATTTCTGGTCCTGCACTAGTCTCACTTCAGTCTAAGTAAAATGCTCAATGTGTGTTTAACTTGCTTGTATTAATTACTTTATTAACTGAGTGTGAGTCTATTCTAATTGGAATCAAATTCTAGAAGCAAAAAGTAGAATCTGACTAAATAAAATTTGAAAACAAACAATTAATCTCTGATGGCAAAATCAAAAAACAAATGACTAACTGGAAATAATATATTTGCAATTTATTACAGATAAAAGGATAATCTCCCTGATATGCAAACAACTCTAAACCATTAAAGAGGAAAAAAGAGTAGAAAAGTTGTCAATGAAAAAATATATGCTCTCAAAAATATGACATTTTTAACATAACTTCACTACAAAGGTACAACATCACTTATGATTTATTCTTGCCAAAACAGGTTCGAGTCTACCTATGAGGAAATAATCACAAAGATTTTGAAGGAGTCTTTACTCAAGACAACGAGCCAAGACTCTTCTAAAAAGACATTTTCTTTTTTTTGTTTTTTTTAATTTATTTTTTTATATTTGATGGAAACAGAGATACAATTAAGGGGGAGACATTATCAAACCATTGATAGTCAATGTATGTATACTTAGTTATCCAGGGCTAATGCCAAATGGATGCCCAGCTTGGGTTTCCCCTGTTGCTGTTCCCCCAGAAGAACTCCTGTGTTAAATGGGTATCTCGTGGAGGAATGACATCTGTTTCTGAGATGGTTCCCCCATATTCCCACTCTCCAGTCTCCTAGGAGTTCTTCCTACCCCCTCTCCCCTCCCCATCCCCTACCTTATGCCTCCTATTAACCTAGGGAGCCTTCCCCCTGTTGCGTTAAGAATCATACAATTTGAAGTTATTATTAGCTTAGCCATCTAACATACAGCTTCCCGATGTATTCTAGCTTCCACAGATGAGAGAAACCATTCGGTCCTTGAGTCTCTGAGACTGGGATATTTCACTTAGCATAGTTCTTTCCATCTCCATCCATTTGATTTCAAAAGCTATAATATCGTCTTCTCTAATGGCAGAGTAGTATTCCATTGTATATAAATACCAAAGTTTTTGTATCCACTCATCCAGTGAGGGACATCTGGGTTGGTTCCATAATCTAGCTTTAGTAAATTGAGCTGCTATAAACATTGAGGAAGCCATATCACTATAATATGCTGATTCTAACTCTTTTGGGAAAATACCCAGGAGTGGGATAGCTGGATCATAAGGTGGTTCCATCCTTAATCTAAAAAGACATTTTCATACAAAGCAAAAATAGTAGATACAACTCAAAAAGACAAAAAAACCCTCAATAATAATGAGCAAAATATTTGAACAGACACTTCTTCAAAAAAGATATGCATACAGAGGTCAAAGAAGCACATGCAAAATTTTGCAAGAGCACTGCTTATTAGGGAAATTTAAACAACAAGGAGCTACCACTACACACCTACTAGAATGGAAAAAAGTTAAAATGGCTCCTAAGATTTGCTGGTGGAGATATGGAGCAACTAGAAGCTTCTGGTAAGATTCCAAAGTGAAGATACAGGCAATCACTTTATCAGTGCCTCCATCCTCATTCTAAAAGTATTGCTAATCAAATATCACATCCATGTAATTTTAAGATGTAAATCATCCTTTTCTTACCAGTTTATTAACAATTTGGTAATGATAGTAGCTTTGCAGATTGGCATATATAGGAGGCTAGGATGGGGTTATTGAAAGTTGAATACTGACCCATGCACAACCACAGGGTAAGTAACTACACACAAGGCTCTGAACTTCATTTGGACTCTTCTGTTGTGCTGTCCATTCTGGATAGCAATATTTCTGAAATGCTGTTTTAATTTACTTTTATCCTAATGCACATGAAATTTAAATTTTATAATAAAGTTAAAATTTGTGTGGAACATAAACATTTAGTAAATTGTTAAATGGGAAAGCATACTAATGAATTACATTTCTTTCCTCCTTCCTGCTCTCCACTCAACGTCTCTGTTTTTCGAGAATTTCTAAACATGTTTTTATTAGTGCATTACTATTACACATAGCGTGGAATTCATGTGACATAATCATGTAGGCTTGGAACACAACTTGCTCCACGTCTGCCCCTTATCATCTCCTGTTGAGCACCAGCTCTGCCAAGTGCTGGAGATGTACAAACACATGGAATAGTCCCCGGCCTTGGGAAACTCTTTATGTAGTGGCCTTTTAGAACTTTTTGAACAGAGTAAATGTGATAATGAAGTTCAGGTAATACCAAGGATAGTTAAATGCGTTTATTAATTTACAAAGGTTTCTGCTTTCCGGGTTTATAAACATAGCACACAGTTGTTTAGGAACTGACAACTTCAAGTGAAAAAAACCCCACCAGAATACATTTGAACCAAATATTTATTTAAGCTCCTTTTCCTAGTAAGAGTTTGAATTTTTCATTGTAAGGTGACAAATTCTGTGTTGAAGAAAGGAATTTAAGTGTGCATGAGGTATTTTCAGGCCTTGCTACTCAAAATGTAGACTACAGACATATCATCATTGGTATCACCTGAGACTTTAATATAACTGCAGAATTTTAGTCCCCACCCCAATCTTAGAATCTGCACTGTAGTAAATCCTTGGGTGGTGCCATGCTCCTTGAAGTTTGATAAGCAAGTGATGCTAAGGGCATCAATACGGGGTGCTCTCTGGAGACAAAACCCCCAAAGACCAGTGATTCTCAAATCAAGACCCCAGACCATTAGTATCAGCAAGAAATGGGAACTTGTTAGAAATGTAAATTCTCAGGTCCTGCCCCAATTAGAAAACTGGGTGGGGCTCAGCCCTCTGTATTTTAATAAACCCTACAGGTAATTCTGATATTAAGTTTGAGAACCATTGTTTAGAATGTGATTGGTGGAATAAGGTGAAATTGGTCTTTCAAGTCCCTTATTCATATGGTTTGGCCTTCCAGATACACGGGACAATTAAAATCTTTCACAGTTATTTCTTCAGTGTTCAAATAGATATTTTAGGATGATAGGGGATTTTAATAAAGTACATCTTAGTATCTAAAAATAACTACATTTGATGGCACAGACTCTAAAGCAGGTATAGAGACGTCTATTGATCTTTGAATCACCTCCCAATCATTTCATTAAGAGTTGTATATTTCAGGGGGTTTTCTTAGGCTTGAGTGTTCTATGGGAACTCTCAAATAGTAAATTTTGCTTCAAGTCTGCGCTCATTCCTTGATTATTGAATAAAAAATGTTAAAGAGTAGGAAACAAACTGATAGTCTATTTATGACATGTGTGTGCGGTCTAAAGTGGTAGTCAATTACTTACTCCTGAGTGTGGCTTTGACTATTAGGGCATTTAAGGCTGTTCACTGCTTCCAATTTCCTGTTTCCTCGGTGGGATCTGGATTCTAGCCTGCAAAAATGAAGACTTTTCTGGGATTAGGGGGTCTCTTTCTCCTCCTTTCCTTGGTGTGGACTTGTGCTGGGGACTGGTCAGGTATCACATATGACCTGGAGAACTAGAATTTGTTAACAGGCACTGAAAGATGTGGCCTATAGAGTCTTTAAAGTTTTGGTCTGGATGAACCTTAGCAATAATGAAGGATGTATGGAGGGAATCTCTTTTAGATGCATAATACTGTTTTAATGTGATCATGTTTCTCCTCTTGAGACTAGAGGCTGGCTCTAACTTGGGAACTTCTTTCTTTCTCAAATTCCCTTTCCTTTTTGACCCTTTTCAGACCACACCATGTTCTTGGGGCTTAAGACGAGGAGTGGGTTGAGTGTGAGGGCCGTGGAGTGGCCTAGAGAGCAACTGTGACAGGAGCTCAGGATTCTGTGGGCTGTGACAGATAGGAAGCCCCCACCTTCCTCCTCCTTCACAGATCTGTGAGTTTGAGGGTGATTGGTCAGCTCCTTCTAAGTAAGGTGACCAACTAACAATTTCTCAGTACTTCCCTCTTTTAGCCCGTGAGAGTCTCTTATCTTGGGTACACTGGGTTGGTTGGTCAGCCCAAGTTTGAGCTTGGGATCTTAGTTTCCAGTATTGAAATTTCAGGTTATGTGTTCTTATCAAGTTACCTTCAATAAGGTGGTCCAAATTTGCAATGTGGGCAGCTGTAAGGAGCATTTATTGGATTTTCCTCTCCTTTATTAGGAACTATTTGAGAGACAACTGTAAGGAATCATACTGATATCCATTGAGCATTATCCAGTTTTATTCAACCCACAATGATTTGCTATATTTTCTTGAATTTTATTTTCTGATAAAAGTAAAACGTCAGGAGTTGGTCTCCTTGTGGTTATCCGTAATCCTATGGTGTCTTTCCTCTGTGCCTGTATGTAAACTTGGCAACTATTCATTTGTCTGTGAATTTTATAATTTTGCATCAAATTTATGGATTCATGTATATGTGGGCATCTAAATTTTTATTCATTTAATTCTACAGCTTTATTTTATCCACATCATTTAGAGATCTATACTTGTAACAGTGGCTTATTTTAATTACTATTTAGTAGTCCACTGGATGAGTATATCACAATTTGTTTCCATTCCCATGTTGAAAGGAGTTTTCTGGTTGGTTGTTACAAGTAATGTTTGTAGGGGCTGGAGCAGTTGCTCAGTGGTTACAGTGCTTGCCTGGCATGTGCAAGTACATGGGTTCAAACCCCAAACCCACATACACAACTAAGTGTCAGAGAAACGAAAGCCACATGAAAAACTCAATAAAAATTGATTCTCTCTGTCTCTGTCTCTCTCACTGTCCTTCTCTCTTTTTTAAAAAAACAAGTAATGTTTGTACATGGGTATTTTTTTGCATATCTAGGCATGGAATTGTGGGATACAGGATGGATGGATCTGAAAACCAACTCACTTGTTTAGTTTGCTAAATGTCCTCCTAGAACAAAACCTTTTCTTTTCATTCCATCAACATTTGGTGTTCGCAGATGACTTACTTCATACTGAGATTGGCAAGCAGCAACTCATTCTTACTTTTTTTAAAAGTGTTTTTTTATTTTTAGAGAATTGTATATTCACATGCAGTTACAGGAAATAGTACAGAGAGCAATATACCATTACTCCGTTTCACTCACTATTAACATCTTGCAGAACTGTCATACAATATGGCATTGGGGTATCATTATAAAGCATTTCTATCACAATAAGGATAGCTTTTAGAGCAACTGCCACTGTCCTCTTGAAACAATCATGCCATTCTCTGCTCTAATTCCAAACCTTATTCTTTAATCACAAACAAATCTGTTCTCCACTTCTATGATGTTTGCCATCTCAAAAGTGTTTTATAAATTGTGTTATTCAGTATATAACCTTTTTGATTAAGGATTAACTTTTGGCTTTCCTTCTTTTTTTGAGTGGGGGGCTAGCGTTTTTCACTAATTTCTCTGGAGATGTATCAGATTTGTTCCATCTGCTAATAGTTCATTTGTTTTTATTGCTAAGTAGTATTCCGTGGCACAGATATACCACAGTTTATTTAACCATTCATCCATTGAAAAACATCTAGGCTCTTTCTAGTTTTGGGCCATGTTAAATAAAGCCGTTGTAAACATTCAGTTTATGTGAACATTAATTTTTATTTCCCTAGAATAAATGCCCAGTATTTCCTGGGTTGTGTGGTAGTCATATGTTTCATTAGTATATCATGAAACCGTTTTTCAGTGTGGTTGATTCACTCCACATTGCCACCAGTCGTAACACTTCTCTTCTTTCTTGGGAGCATTTGCTACTGTTACTATTTTGAATTTTAGCCATTCTGATAAGTGTGTGGTGATAGTTCATTGTAATTTTTAATTGATTTTCCTAATAGCTAGTGATTTTGAATCATTTTATTTGCAATTTGTATATCATCTTCAGGAAAAGGATGGTGGATTTACATAGTTTGCATTGACTAGTGAGTTTTCAGTATCTCCTGAGGCCTTAGGCCCCTTCCAGTATCCTAAGTGCAAGGAGAGGATTTTTCTTTAGGGAAGTCTAGGTAATTAGCCAACTTCAATTTTTTCCACCTCATACCTACTCAATCTCATAATTTTAGGTGGTTGTAATTCTCTGCCCTTGGCACCTAGCTCAAGTAACAGATTATGTCAGAAAATTTTCGCTCTCTCTCTCTCTCTCTTTCTCTCTCTCTCTCTCTCTCTCATACACACACACACACACATGGATGATATTTTGAGTTAAAAGCGCAGGAACAGTACTGATGTCACAGTTGCTCGGCTTTCATTTTCCTGGGTAAATCTTCATTGCGGCCTCAACCCTCAGTGCTCACTCTTACACATCTTGAGGCTGTGGGTGTAGAAAGGGAAGCAAGAGCTTGCTTAGAGGAGCCTCAGTTGAACAGAGTGCTAGGACTTGCTCTTTACTTGGCACAAATGCTATAATATAGATGAATTCTTATGATTCCAGCTCTATAAAACGTTACTTTGAAGAGTAGAATAAAAAGATGTTTTGCATTGATTCCCCCCCGCCCCCATATAGTCACTGAAAAACCTTTTTGAAGGATGTGTATATGTGAGTACTTTGGGGGATTAAGCAATAATATGGAGACCATCTTTTGCAGACTTGCTCATGTCTAACATGTTTGATTTGAGTAAGGGATGATCTATTCATTGTACTAAAATTTTCTGAGCCGATCTGTGTGACAGCTTGCTAACAGAGTGCTTCTTCTCTTTTCCACCTCTTAGCCATTCTCGTGCAGTGCTCCAGCACTTGGATCTACGCTAGAATCACACCAACCATATTTTACAATGTGCACATGGACTATGATGAAGTGTTTTTAGGAGACGGCTGCCCTGTAACCCACTATTTGCCAAATCGTCTCTATGAGTTTTTGTACGATCCAAGTGCCTGTGGCATCGAAACCAAAGTAAGAGGAGTGGCTCTCTTACCTAAACTGAGTGTCCTAGGGATTCCTCCACAGGTCCACAAACTGGAAGTCACCAAGATCTTATTTGTAATATGGTTAGATTGATTTCTTTAACAGTCACATTCAGCATAAAAGTTAAGCAGAAAATGCTAAATACTTTTTTCTTTTTCTTTTTTAAGAGAAAGGGACAGTGAGAGAGACAGAGAAAGAGAGAAACAACTTTATTTATTTTTTCACATGGACTTAGTTGCTCCGACACTTAGTTGTGTATGTGGTGCTTGGGTTTGAACCCGCTTGCCAGGCAAGTGCCGAAACCACTGAGCCACCGCTCCAGCCCCTAAATACTTTTCTTTTTTTGTGGAGCAGCAACTTAAAATTCATATTACTCATCAGTGATGCAACACGTTATGAACTGACATGACTGAGAGGACAAAAGTGTTTTTCCATGCATTGCAAGAATTATTAAGAAGTTTCCAAAATGGTTATTCTTTATAATTCAGGATGTTTGGCCAACTGCTACTGAAGAAGGGAGTAACACTGGTTAAGCATCAGGAAACTTTCCAAAGTAAATGTTTAACACTTGACCAGTCTTAAGCCCTCTATCCATCTGGCATGCCTTACTGGACACACTGATAGGTCAGTCACATATATCACTACTAAACACCAAAAGTTTAATTGGGATTTCTGACTTGATTTAAAAATATTAAGTCAGTGAAACTTGGTTGTAATATTATTATTATTATTTTTGGTTCACTATTCCAAATAATATAGCAAGAGAAGTAATACGATTTTGTCAGGTCTAGATGAATGTTACAGATCCAGTTTCATAGAAGGAAAAATTGAGATGGAGTTGAGCGTGCATTGTTTTATCCTGTGCTGTGGCTTGAACCCAGGCCTTTGCATGTGCAGGGCAAGTCTTCTACCACTGAGAAATAGCCCCAACTCCCAGATGTTTGTTAAGTGCCTATGGGAGAAAGAAGGTTTGATAAAATGAAGAAATTGAGCTGTTGATGCAGGCCCATGGACAGTTTTGGCCCACCCTGCAGAGCTTCAAATTCTTGCTAGAAAAGTGATTGGAAATTGAAATTCTATCAGGGTTTTCCCTCACCTCAGGATGACTGCTCCCCTCACCCCAGCATCAAAAATAAGGAAACAGTTTAACAAAAATCCCAAGGATTCTCTAAGATTCCAAATGGGGTCAACTAATCTGAAAGCCCACAGTCTCTGCCTCTCTGTCAATAAGCAATACTCCAGCTACTAATGAGTTTCTCAAAAGGAGGTGTAAACACTTTCTTATGAATCAGAAGGATGTACCCTCTTTCAACTAATGAGTATTGGTTGCCTTTTGTATATAAGCATTGTGCCAGTTTTTAATTCATCTGTCCAGTTGGAAAATGGTCCTGTTTCCCATGAATAGATGCTGTTCATTGTTTCAGGAGAGTGCGGCCATTTATAGAGAGCTCAAAATATCTGTAAATTCCTATTTGAACGTCTTGCAATAATTGAGATAAATAATTGAACATTCCTTGTCCTTTTAGATACTCCAAGAAGTTGTTCTGCTTAAAACTAAAATCAAGTACATCTCAAAAAACTCTACTAGCCGATCTGAAATGCCATTGTCCTGTTTTTTCCGCAAGTGAGTACAGAATGCCAGTCACTTGTCCCAGCCCCCAGTTTTATCTTTACTTTCTGGATAAGATGCCCAAACCCAAGAGGTTATATAGCAAAACTAGTGGTGTGTATGTATGGTGGGCAGCACTAGACCCTAATCAGAACATAATTACCTCGATCCTTAGTCCTACATTCTTTGAAAATTATTATAATTGTTTTCTAGAATATAAGAGCATGAGGAATATTGAAATATGGAATGATGATAATTTGTTTTTGATACAAGCATCAGGGTCACTGATGGTAGATGTTAGCCACCCAAACTGGGTGATTTTAATTTTAAACTTGAGCCTACATTAAAGATTCCTGAAGGTGATAGGCAAAATAAAAGTCCTAAATGATGCCACAACACATCAGAGAATCAAGATTAGCATGCACCCTGGGGGCTGAAGCTGTGAGGTGAGATAAAGAACACATTGGATCAGGATCTATGGGTTAAGATTTGACTCTTTTTGTACCTTCTTATTATTTTATAATTATAAATTATATAAATAATTTATATAATTATAATATTATATAAAGAAAGAGAATATAAATTTTATTTTTTTTTCATTTGGTTCTTGTTTTTCTGACAAATAATTGTGTATGTGGAGCTGGGGTTTGAACATGGGTCTTCATGCATGCCAGGCAAGCAGTATACTTCTGAGCTACCACTCTAGCCCCTCTTTTTGTTCCTTATTGATTGATTCTTTTAAGAAAGTATAAGATAATTTATAGATTAATAACAAATTTGATCAGATCTTAGCAAAACATATACACTTGGAAGAACTTTCCTTTGGGCATTTTTCTGTTAAAATTTTCTGGTTCAAATCTTGAACTGACATTCTTGTCCCCCTCCAGCCACCCTACATGTGTCTTTTCTACATGTAGGATAGTTATAATAGCAACTAATTATTTTGGGGGGTCACCAAGGCTTGAACTCAGGGGTGTTTAACCACTAAGCAACATCCCTAGCCTTTTATATATATATTTTTTTGAGACAGGGTTTTGCTAAGTTGCTTGGGGCTTCATTAAGTAGTTGAGGCTGGCTTTGAACTCATGATCCTCCTGTCTCAGCCTCCAAAGTCACTGGGATTAGGCGTGCACTACTATGCCCAGGCATGTGCTCTACCACTGAGTCGCTGCTCCAGCCAAGCAGCTAATGTTTTTAAGTCAGTTATGATATGATAATACTGTCCTAAGCACTTTGTTTGAGGGTGTAACTCATGGCAACTTAATGACATTGATACTGTTATGCCAATTGTCAAGTGAGGAAATAGAGGCACAGAGAAATTAAGTATTTGCCCCAAATCATTTGTTGGTCAATGGTAGAACCAGAAAGTAAACCCAGAAATTGGATTTCTAAGCACGTTTCTTTTTTTTTATTCAGAAATTTATTTGTTGAACAATCAAACAAGCTTCTAATGAAATAATATATATATAAAAAAATTCTGAAAATTAGATTTACCCCCAAGAGCCCCACCCCCCCAATTACCCACCCTTATCCCTACCCCTCTTTCCCAATACATCTCTACAAATGCCTTAGGTTGTATGAAATTACACCTTATCCGGATAATAGATCTCCTTTCTCAATGACCAGGGTCTAGCTCCAGCCTCCACAGATGAGTGAAGGCATTCGACCCTTGGTTCTCTGGGTTATTAAGCACATGTTTCTTAACACCACCAATCGTGCCTGCAATATTTTAAGAGAATAAGTAGAAACCAACACATCTGTGAGTAACAGGAATTTGACCCAGAGTTCAGCCTTGTAGACTCTAGACTTTGAATAGATCTTAACCCCATGTGATATTTCTTTATTTTCTTTTCTCTTTTTAGTCAGAATCCTTATTACACTAATCTTGAAAGGAGCAGGAATGAAACTGGCAATATTTCTGAATCAGAAACAGAAGTGAGAATAAACATGGCAAACGAAGACATGGGAGCTGCTTCTGCAACATGCTCATGGTAGGGACACTTAGAAGTGGCGTTGTATGACCTTGTCTACACGTCCTAGATAAGAATCAAGACAGTTATCAAAGAAATGTCATGTATTTGCACTGAGATGCCTTGCACTCAAAGAGCCTCCAAATCAGGAATGACAAATTCATGCATTTCTGCTTGTAGAAGGTATTGGACATAGTAGTCTTGCTATTCTGTCGCTAACTGGTAGAGGTTCCATATAAATAATAGGTGTCTTTCTTGGGCATCATATGAAATCCCATAATCAATATAAAGACAGAATTTCTATCAATTCCAATATCAACAAAATTCTGAATATTAAAGAACAAATTCTAATACTGAGCCTCAAAGTAGCTTAAATTCATTGGGAATCGCAGGGAAGTAAACTCAGATATGTCACACGTCTTGGTTGGAGCTTCTTCCATGAGGATTAACTACCTGTAAAGCAGTTCTTTGTTCTTGAGTCCCATATGAAGGGATATCACCAAAAAAATTCACATCTAGGTTGATTGGTTAGTGATAAAGAGTAGAACTATGTTGTACAGAGAGTGGCCAAGGTAATCTAAAACATTCAGGATGCACTTTGTGGCTTAAAGAAGCAAAAGCTTTCCTATTCACTTAGGTATGCATTGTATGTGAATCATGACCTTCAGTTTGCAGTCTCCATGATGGAGCACTGACTTTCTCAAATTCTTTTCTTCCCCAGCCTCCCTCACACACCTTCCTCCCTTCCCCTGCACATATGCTGCTTTACCCAGAAGCAACTAAGCATTGTTTATATTCGGACCTGTTTTTTACTATGTTTCTTCCTTTTCAGTCAGAATCCAAATGTTGAAGACCCCGATTTGCCAGATGATGCAACTTTACCATAAGAGAGGAAGCTGGGCCATTCACCCTTCCATAGAGAGGCAATTTGGAATGACTGCAGCGAGTTCTTACCACTGAGAATTTAAGAAATGTGAAGTATGAGAAGTTGAAATGGCATTGAATGATGACTCTCGTCCATTTGAAAAAGAAATTAATCTACAATTTTAAATGAAATGGCGTGTTACCTTTTTATATTCCACTTTTAAGAAAGGAATTACCCTTGCTTTTAACTGCATGGAATTTCTTTTATGAATAAAGTTTGTCTAGTCATGTTGCAAATTCGTTCCCTTCTGCCAACAGGCCCTTACAGAGATCACATAGTGGGACGAGACAGTATAAACAAAACAAAGCAATTACCTCGGAAAGGTAATTGCTCTTGAGGGACAGTGAGGCAGAGAAAAGGGACTGAGAATGCTGGGGTAAGCGTTGTGGTTCTAAAAATTGCATCAGGGTGATGGGTGTGGAAAAAGAGCTGAAGGAGTGAGGGATGAGCCCCACAGGTACTGGAGGGAAGTTTGTCCAAGACCATGGAGGGCGTGGTTAAGCCTGACACAGACAACTGCTTCATGACCTCACTTACATGGGGGATGTGCAAGTTTTGAACTTATAAAAACAGAGGCTAGAATAGTGCTTATGACAGACTGGGGAAACAGAGATGCTGATAGGCTACCAAGTTTGTTTTTAAGAGAGAGAGAAATATAGAAAGAGAATCAGTTTTCTTTAGTTTTTCATGTGGCCTTTGTTGCTCCAACACTTTGTTGTATACGTGGTGCTGGGGTTTGAACCTGTGTCCTCATATGTGTCAGGCAAGTGCTGCAACTGCTGAGCCACCTCTCCAGCCCCAGGGTACCAAGTTTTAGTTAGGAATAGATTTTTGTAGACTATTGCATAGAATTGGTAATAATAAGGTATTGTCTATTTCAAGTTGCTGAAGAGGTTCAACATTTTTTATTAGTACATTATAGTTAGACATAATTTTGGGGTTAATTTTTATATAAATATATAAATTTCTATATTTGATATAAATATATAAATATGATATAAATAAATAATTTCCTCCAGTTCAGTCTCCAGTATGTGTCTTTCCATTTGCTTTGCTGATCTTTCTTCAATTTATAGTTTTTTTTGAAATTAGTGGATTATGGATACATGTAAAGGTGAAATTCACTGTGGTGTATTCATATATATATAGATATGTTAATTTCATTTCACTGTACCTCTCTTTTCCTGTCCCTGCTTCCTCCCTCAGTCCCCTTCCTCTACTCCACTGATTTCTCTTGTGTTTTCATGGGATCCCCCTACCTCCAAACTCTCTTCCCCACTACCCCTCTTATTTTGATCTAGCTTCTGCATTTGGGAGAAAACATTCAACTCTTTGATTTTCTGGGTCAGGCTTATTTCACTAAGCACAATGTTATCCATTTCCATCCATTTATTAACAAATGCCATAAGTTCATTCTTCTTTATGGCTGAGTAAAACTCCTTTGTGTATAATTACCATATTTTCTTTATCCATTCATCTGTTGATGGGCATTCGGTCAGGTTTTCTGGTTTTAATGTTTTTGCCAAAAAAAAGTATGTGATGTGATAGATTTGTTAATCAGCCTGATTTAATCATTTCTCAGTGTAAAATATATCAAAACATCACTTTCTACTCCATAAATATTTAAAATTATTAGTCAATTAAAAATAAAATACAAAGGCTATGGAAATGGCTGATATAAAGTCCCTGTGAAGAGAGCATACCCAGAGAGTCTGTAGAAGATCAGTGTGGTTGGAGGGGAACAGTCTTAAGAAATGAAATTTTTAAGAAGAAGCTGAGGCTGGAGCAGTGGCTCAGTAGTTATGGTGCTTGCTTAGCATGTGTGAGGACCTGGATTTGAACCCCAGAACCACATACACAGCCAAGTGTCACAGCAAAAAAAGCCAAATGAAAAAACTAAATAAAATTGATTCTCTTTAACTGTCCCTCTCTCTTTTTTTTTTTTTAAAAAGAAGCCAACCAACTATAAAATGATGGTAGTGTGCTCTGTAGAACATCTAGTTTCCCAAAGTTGATTTATAAACTTGGATTTTATTGTAAATAAGATGGAAAGCCACTGGAAAACTTCAAATGGAAGAGTGACATGATCTGACTTGAGTTTTTACCAAGATCACCTGAGCTGGTATCATCAGATACCAAGAGAGAGCAAACAGATTGGTTGGGTAATGGTGACTGTTAGGCCTTGGTCCATATCCAGGGGTGATTTTGCTCTCCAGGAGACATAGTCAGAGACAATTATTTTTTATTCTTATTTTTGGCCGAAATGTGGGTGCTATTGTGCTAAACATATAGAGGGCATAGGCCAGGGGTGCTGCTAAACATCTACAGGGCTTAGTATCCTGGCAACCAAGACTTATTTTTCCCCAAATGTCCATATTGTTGAGGTGGAGGATCCTGGGTTAGATATAGCAGTGGAACACATAGGAAGTAGTCAGATCTATTTATCTGTCTGTATATCCATTCATCCTTCCATCTGTCTGAGAATGATTTGCAAAGGGCTAGATATAGGGGATGAGAAAGAGAGATATCCAGGAGCGTTTATGACCCCTGGTCTACCTTGAAGTCAGAGAGGCCGCTAAATCAGATGAGAATGTGGAAAGTGTTGGTTTGGGGACTAACTCTGTTTTGAAAATTCTACATTTAAAATGCTTGTTAGAGGTAACAACTGGGTAATAAATATATACCTGAACTTCAGGAGGGAAGACCCCGGCTGGATGTAGAACATTTGGATTCATCATCAAAATGTAATATTCATAGAGAAGACTGGATGAGTTCAAAGCAAATAAATAAGGAAAAAGAAGATAATGAGCCCCAGGTCTGAGTCTTGGGGCTTCCAGTGTGAAGACGGACTTGAGAGGAGGCAGCAAGGAAGACTGGAAGTTAAACCAGGATAAAGGGGAAGGATCCTGAGATCCCATAAATGGGATACGTTAATAGTTGCTGGAAGGTTAAATAGGATGTGAACTAAGAATTAATCATAAGATCCAGCAATGTGGAGGGCTCTGATGGCTTGACAAGAGCGGTTTTGGTGGAGAGGTTAGTGCTGAAGTCTGTGTAAGAGAGGATGGGAAGAAAGGAACCCTAAAGAGTGAAGATAAATGGTGTTCCCTGGAGAATGGCTGTAAGAATAGAAGTGGGGTACCTCTTGGGGAAAGTGGAGCTAGAAATCACCATACAGGTGGAGGGAATAAGGTGAATTGCAGAAATTCTCAATATAGGCTGTGGGTGGAGGGTTCAGCCACAGACAGAAGGCAGGTGGAGTCTGCTTGTGCTATACAAGCTACACCCAGTGACCAAGATCTTAGAATCAAGAAAACATGGGGTGAGAATTCTACGTACTTTCTTCTCTGTCAGTACCATAGACTTGAAGGAGAAACAGATCTCTGGCCACAACTGATATTCTTGTTTGCTTTACATACACTCTTGACTTTAGAACCCATGTGTGATTAGGGAAGGGTAAGATTTTAGGATGCTGGGCTGAGTATTAGGAAAGGGCTAAGGAAGTGTCTATATGCAACACCTGAGCTCCTGGTGAGCTATAAAGTGACAGGAGGCAGCCCAGCTTCATTTTGTTTCTGTGTCCCGAGGCAGTTGCCTTGGGTCTGGTGTCATGAAGGGTCCCTGGAAACTAGCTTTGGTCCATCTCCTTGTTGCTATGACTTTGTTTGGGTACAGCGCATCAAAAGGTAAAGAACAGAAATTTGAGAAATTTGCTCACAGATGTAGCTTTAGTTGACATTTGGGCACAATGACATGATCCATATTTGTGTTGAGTGACTGAACTACTTTCTAATTTGACTCTCTAATTCTTATTGTTTTGTCTGAATAACTAAAGATTTTCTGATTCTAATTAGACTTGGGGACAAAGAAGTGGTAGTATCGTAATTTCCTTTTTATCAACTAATGTGCTCAGTTCAAATTGATAATAGTTTTACTTTTATGAAACACTTTAAGCATCAGGTATTTATTTTATTCTAATCCTAACTCTACCTTTTCTCATCTGCCATGTGCTTCTTCCATGTTTGAACATTACACCAGAACAAATTTCAAGAAATCTCTCATTGGCAGAGTTGATTACCTAATACTCATTCATAATATTCTTTCTAAATTAACTTTTTCTTTTTTGCTTGGTACCAGGAATTAATTGAACCTAGAGGTGCTCTACAACTGAGCTAAATACCAAGCCCTTTTTATTTTTTATTTCAAAATAGGGTTTGCCCAGGCTGGCCTCAAACTTGCAATCCTCCTGCTTTAGCCTCCCAAGTTTCTGGATGATAGGTCTGTGCCATCACGTTCTACCCTAAATTAATTTTCCTATGCTGCTCCACCAGCTTCTGCAGGAATATTTTATATGGATTGAATCATGCTTTTCCATTGCCTCCTCCCTGACCTCTTACATGCAGAAGATCAGGAAATCACTGGTCAGCCTTGGCAGGGAGCAACTGCATTGGAAATAATTGTCACACAAAAATCTGTGCAGCCTTAGAACGCTGAATGACATTTAAGGCAGGGACTTTATTTGATTTCTTAGTAAGATTTTGTTTTTACTACTTCTGTTGATAGGTGCAGCAGTGGGTATCACTTGTGAGCAAGATGATGTGAGAGGGATTTTGGAGCTGAGACGTCTAGCCCATGTATGCCACATACAGTTGGAGTATAATGTGAACGTGGTTTTATGAACCTTTATCTTAAAGGGTCAAGCCTTTAAGATTAAGCATTGTTGAAAGAATAAGATCATTAAAATATACAAACCCTTAGGAAGAAGAACACCACCAACTTAGGAACAGAAATAGATCAGTAATGATTTCCTAGGAACAAGCGAATACAAGCTTTTTGTGCTTTCTACTCAAAGTAATATGAAGAAGAGTGAGCAATAAGTGCTTAAAGCTTAAGGCCAGTTCTAGTAGAGTTTGTTCTTCAAATATATTTCCTTAAATGTGATTTTTAAAAAAAAGTATGAATTGAAAAAAGCTGACCATTGGCTGGCAATCTTAGTTTAGTGGAGTCACAGGTGTCTGAGAGAAGAAAGGAGCCAATCAGTGGTAACTGCAATTTCTGGCTTTCTCAGGTGAAGGCATTTTAATTACTTTAAATTTACAGGAACTTGTTCCCCTCCTCCATTCTGATATTTCAACAAATAGATATGGGTTCCTTTGAAATAACATTTTTTTTTATTCAATCAACATAATACTCTATTAAATGAAGAATGGATCCAAGAAGACATGAGAGAAGTAATCCAAAATTTTTTGGAAGAGAATGAAAATGAAGACACAACATATCGAAACCTCTGGGACAGCATGAAAGCTTTCCTAAGGGGAAAATTTATAGCACTGAGTGCCCACATTAAAAATGAAGAGAGATCCCAAATGAATAAGCTTATGTTTCTTTTTTTTTATTTTTATTTTTTTTTGAACAAACTTACAAGATTTTAACAAAATAATATAAAATGTGTATAAAATGTGTAAATATTCTGGATATTGTAATTATCCCCAGGAGTGCCCCCCCCAATTACCCTCCCTTATCCCTCCCTTCCCTTTCCCTTTATAACTCTAAAAAAAGGTATTAGATTGTAAAGCATTACATCTTATCTGGATTTAACTCATGTTACTAGACCATCTTTCTCACTGTCCAGGGTCTAGTCCCCACCTCCACAGATGAGTGGAGACGATAGACCCTTAGATCTTACTCATCATGATCTCTTCCATAATCATCCATTTACCCTCAAAGGCTGCAAGGTCATTGTTTCTAATTGCTGTGTAATATTCCATGGTATAAATGTACCACAGTTTTTGGATCCATTCTTCCTGTGAGGGACACCGGGGTTGTTTCCATAGCCTAGCAATGGTAAATTGTGCTGCAATGAACATCGATATTGCTGTGT
>PVKS010024578.1:0-30914 GCA_004027875.1 Aplodontia rufa | reverse complement strand
CTTCTTCTTCTTCTTCTTCTTCCTCTCTCTCTCATTTTATCTGCCTGACTGTCATGGTGAAAATCAGAGCCAGGTGGTAAGAATTACTGGTTGAAAATTTTATAACAAATTATAGAGAGGGATGGAAGGCACCGTCGTTCCCCAGTGAGATAATATTTTTGCCCCATGAGAAGGCCCACTGGAAATCCTCACTGCTGAGGATCTTTTCAAATCAGCATCCCCGCTGCAGGATGGCTCTTTGCTCAGCACTTGGAGACATACACAGTGGGTTCCTGAGCAAAGTGACAACGCTGCTGGGAGAAGGGAGCCAGGTGTGGACTCTGTAGCCCGGATCTCCTTTCAGCAGCCGACCTGGCTTCTGCTTCTACCAAGTGTCCATCTTGCCCTCAACAACAACTGGCCCTGACACCTCGATGTGGTGCCACACCTGGACGGAGCCAGCTGGTGCCCTGGTGGCAGGTATCGGTGCTCAGCGGAACACACTCAGTCAGCGTTTGGATTTGATTCTCCCATGTGCCCTATTTCTACCAGTTCCACCATCTACACTACTGAATGCCTAGTTTAGAGCACAAGCTCTGTTCCAAAATTGATTCTGATCAAGAAATGCACTGATAGCAAAAGGGGTAATAAGCAGTGGCATAAGCAAACAGCTCAGAGTCCCCCACAATGCCAGTCCCTGTGAATCTGTATCTCTGTGTCTCTTCATCTCTCCTTATAAGGAAATCAGTCATTGGATTTAGGGCTCCCCTAATCAACTTAACTTGATTGTATCTGCAAAGACACCACTTCAAAATCAAGCCACAATCATAGATATGTGGCTGTGGATAGGGAATTAGGACCTCGACTTACACTTAAAAACACAATTCAACCCACAATAGGTAGGGACACAAAGGATGACGGTGTCAAGAGAGTAGGGAAACGAGACTCGTGTGATCGGCTGTGCCACTCAGTGCGACTGCAGTTCAGAAACTAAGTTTAAATAGTGCTCATGAGCACACAAGCCCAATGTGAGCTAATGTGTTTTCACGGGTGAGATGAATATCTCCGAGTCAGCACACTGGGTGCTAGAAATGGCGCTTCTTCAGGGAGTCACTAGTATTTCAGATATGCAGAGAGAACAGTGTCTTAGACATAATGACGTAGACCACACCTTACTTCAACAGGGTATAAGTAGGACTCTGGAAGAATTCCCTCCCTCTTTTTTGGAATGAACCCAAAGGCATGGTTCTGAAACCATCCTATAAGTCCACCCATGATTGCATGGAATTTTAATTGTCAGTGGGCTGATGAAATCTTTCCTCTAAATGGCTGCTTCTGCTTCAAGTCAGCCTTTCAATTGAGAGGTGGTCAGAGCCCCTACAAGTACAGCAGCTGGGATTCCTGGCGTTTATAGACCAGGTTATGAGAACTGCTTTTATACATTCTCACTCCTAAAGCTCTCCTAACAAGTGACTCTGTGTGTAGTAGGACTGCAGCTGAAATCAGCTCTTGTAATAATCCAGTAACAGGACTGCGGGGGAGTACTTAATCCCTTCAACAGAATCTACCAAGAGGAATCGAATAGCAGCACACAAACAATTACCTTGGTCAGTTCCTGGTATCATGGGAACATTGAAAGCCAGGGCATGGAGAGTCATGGAGGCTGCATTCTGGTGGGTCCTCAGGCTCTGCTCCCATTCTGACCTTCCTTCTTTGGGCCTGGTCTGACCCTTCTTTCTGACCTCACCCTAGATCTGGACTTTCTGATTTCTGCTGGCCCCTTTAGTCAATGCACTGTCTTTCCCTCCAGATGTTGTCTCCTAGCTCATCCTAGCTCTAGGTTCTATTGCTACAGTCCAGTCCTGTCCATTTGGGAGCTCACCCACAGTCCACAGAGCTCTGCCTGAGATGAGTACCCTCTTTCCTTACCGGAAAATTTGGACTTTGTTTGTTTGTTTGTTTGGAGTGACAGGAAGCCTTCAAGTCAGTACTATCTTGGAGTATGTAACAGCTCAGAATTAGTCCATATTTACAGTTTGTTTATTATGACACATTCATTATCTTGCATTTCAAATTAAATTGAGAAAACCAAAAGGCCCTGACTTTAAACTGTATTCCTCAAAGCATGACAAGGAGGGGCATAGGTTGAAAGGCACAGTGAGTGACTGGTGGCTGCACGCTGAGATCCAAAAGGTCAAGATCTAGACTGGCCCAGGCCCTCACTCCCACATGACTCTCTCTGACTTATTTACCCTGAGTTCACCCCACTTGGAATTTGGAACCAAATAGTCAGACGTTCCAAAAAGGAAAAAAAAAATCTTACTTCACTAAAATTGACGTTGTGTTTCCCTTTCAAAAGTCCAAGGTAAGGATGACTTAGCAAAAACATTTTGATGAAAGAAAACTTTTTTTTTTTTTGGTAGCAGGCACTATTACAATAAGGGTACTATTTTGTAATAATACAGTTATTGATTCACATCAGTGTCCTCTACAAAGTATCAGCAGAAAGCTAACATCATTTGAAGAAGGCAATTTCAAACACATAGATGGGGCCTGATTTCAAATATATAGATGGGAATATAATGTATAAACATCTTTGCTAAGGCTAGGGATGTAGCTCAGTGGTAGAACACCTGCCTAGCATGCATGAGACCCTGGATTTGATCACCAGCAAAGCAATTTTTAAACAAAGAGTAAAGAAAATAAAAGAAGAGAAAGATGTAGGGAAATTATCTTCAAGGTTCCATGAACTGTGAATTCTTCAATACCTTAAACACTATACTTTTTTATTTCTTAAAATGAAAACCCATGCTTCCCCCCACCCCCCGCCCAGCACCAGGGATTGAACCTGGCAGCACTTAACCACTGAGCCACATCCCAGACCTTTTTAGTTTTTATTTTAAGACAGAGTCTCACTAAGTTATGGAGGCTCACTTTGAACTTGTGATCCTCCTGCTTCAGCCTTCCAAGCTGCCCTGATTACAGGTGTGCACCACCGTGCTTTCTTCTTCTCCTCCTCCTCTCTCTCTCTCTCTCTTTTTTTTTTAGGAGAGAGAGAGTAAGAGAAAAAGAGAAAATCAACTTTATTCATTTTTTTCGTCTGGGTTTTGTTTCTCCAACACTTAGTTGTGTACGTGGTGCTGGGGTTTGAACCTGGGTCCTCATGCATGCCAGGCAAGCGCTGTAACTGCTGAGCCACTGCTCCAGCCCCAAACTGTGCTTCTTAATGGGCTAATGAGAGTTCCTCAAAGCTGGAGTTAACTTTGGACTGGGGACTAAGGACCCTCCTTAGAGCCAAAGAGTAAAGTTGATTCCTTAGCAAGAGATCCTAAGTGTCAGGAGCCTCCTTTAGGGAGTTCACAGACTGCCTTCCTAGTTTTGGGTCCGTGTGTGCGCACGTGCGTGTGTATGTATTCGCACATATACTTTGTGATGCACACTGCTCCCTGTTTTTGTCCTGGTAAAATCAAGGGCAGCCCTGGAAGTGCCAAGAGTTCACATAAGGCATTTTAGGGAGGATGCAGAAAGGAAGAAGGTAGACCATGTTTCACCTGGGCAAAACTAGAAGGCTTAAGTAATTATTGGTTGTGGTAAGGGCCCCCGAGAGTGACCTCATGGGGTCCCACCTGAGGCCTGAGCATGTTCTAGGATGTTCAGGGTGAGGGGTTGTGGGGACTCAGGACATAACACTGCAAAATATTTCTCTAAGGCAGATTGATTATTACCTGGTAATTTTGAGAAACTGGGCAAAGGAGTTGCTCCCCAAAGCTGCCTTTTTCTTTTCTTTTCTTTTCTTTTTTTTAAGAGAGAGGGGACAGTGAGAGAGACAGGGAAAGAGAGAAACAACTTTATTTAGTTTTTCACATGGCCTTCGTTGCTCCAACACTCAGTTGTGTACGTGGTGCTGGGGTTTGAACCCGGGTCCTCGTGCTTGCCAGGCAAGCGCCGAAACCCCTGAGCCACGGCTCCAGCCCCAAAGCTGCCTTTTGAGGTTACAATTTACATCCTTTACAATTTCCTTTTGTTGCCATCTATAAAGCATGCTGCCATTAGAACAGGAAGCTGTGCCAGGGAGAGCTGCTTCAGGCTCTGGTCACCTGATGGCCTTTGACCTGCATAGCACACTACTCCACTCACCACACATTTCCTCTCCTCCTCCTGCCACGCCGGAGAAGCCCCAGCCAGGGTCCTTTCCCTAGTCCAGGTGCTGTGTAAGCCTCAGCCATTCGGCTCCTCTTGGCGTCTCATATTTTTGTGGGATTCTCTTGCGTGAGCATATAATTAAAATGGGATTTCTTGAGGCTGGAGCGGTGGCTCAGCAGTTACGGCGCTTGCCTGGCATGCACGAGTACATAGGTTCAAACCCCAGCACCATGTACACAACTAAGTGTCAGAGCAATGAAAGCCATGCACAGAACTCAATAAAGATTCTCTCTCTTTCTCTCTCTCTCCGTGTCCTTCTCTAAGAAAAAAAGGGAGGGGGATTTCTCATGTTGACATGCCTTCTGTCGGTTTAATCTGTAGCCCAGCCAGGAACCCAAGAGCATGGAAGGAGGTCATTATCCTCCCTTCCAGGGTGACGGGAAGAAGCCCAGGCAGGACTGAAGGGCCTTGAAGGAAGAAGGGCTGAGAACACAGCGGGAGACACTGACTACTGACCCCAGACTTAAAGCATCGAGGGACAAAGGCCATCTCTTAGTTCCCAGGCAGGGTCCAGGTCACTTTGTCCTGCTCAGACTTTCCACTGCTTTTTTAAATGTTAATATTTTCCCCTCTGGTTTGTTTTTCCTTTATTTATTAGTTTATACAGTACTGGGGATCCAACCCCAGACTTCGCACAAGCCAGGCAAGTGCTCTACCACTGAGTCACCTCTCCAAGCCACAGACTTTTCACTGTTACCCCCAACCAATGCAGGAGCAATGAGGATTCCTTATTTACCTATTTTGGAACAGGAGACTGAACCCAGGGTCTCACATGTACTAAGCACACACTCTACCACTGAGCTCTACCCCCAGCCCATGTGTCCTTATGACTGTCCTGTCCCACACCAGTCCCCCTCCATCCCTCCCACTGCCCTGATCTATTAGGTCAATTGGGTTACAGTGCTTTCCTTCCCCAAAGTTTATTAGAAACATTTTAGTTCTGGTCCAATGGACACTTTCCAGCTATTTGGCCCTGCTGGTGGTTGTGGGAACTTGTCCCAGGGCCTGGCATCTCTAAAAGCTCAATTTCAAATTTCAAAACAACAAAAAAAAGTTTCTATACTCAACACTCTGACACCAAATGAAGGTTTATTCCCACACCAACCAACTCTCCACACCAGCTACTGGGTGTCCTGCAGAACAGTTGTGATGTAATCTACCTAGAATTAGATGCACAAGTTAAAGACCCATTCCCGCAAGGCCAAGCCCACTCCGGATGTCAGTCACAAACCCAGGCCTCTGGTACTTTTTTTTCTTTCTTTTTTTTGAGAGAGACAGTGACAGAGAGAGAGAATCAGTTTTTATTTAATTTTTCCATGTGGCTTTTGTTGCTCCCACAGTTCACTGCGTATGTGGTGCTGGAGTTCGAACTCAGGTCCTCGTGCATGCCAGGCATTGCTGTAACCACTGAGCCACTGCTCATACTCCGTCCGGTACTTTTGGCCTATGGGGCTACTAATCAGAGGTTTCTGAGCCCTTCCTCAGGTTTGACAATTTTCTTGACTGACTCCCAAAACTCAGGGAAGCACTCACTCTTACCAATTATTATACAGGGGTATGACTTGGGAACAGTTGGATGGAAGGGATGCGCAGGGCAAAGAATAGGGGATGGACTCTGTCTCCTGAATTGCAGTTCCTAAGACCCCAAATAAAATCCCTTTACCTTTGCAGTTTGAGTTTTGATTGATCAATACCACTAACTTCCCACAGAATTCCTAAGCCCCTATTTCTCTTTCTGTAACCCAAAATGCTATTTAAGCCTCAACCATCTGGCCTTTCTCAGAGACTTATACTGTGTGCGTGACTCCCATGTTTGACTTTCTTCCTGTGCGTGTGTTTTAGTTAACTTTTCCATTGCTGTGACTAAAACAAGACTCAACAAGAACAATTTTAGGAAGAAGAGTTTATTTTGAGGGCTCACGGTTTCAGAGGTTTCATAGACAGCTGGCTCCATTCCTCTAGGCTCGAGGTGAGGCAGAGCATCATGGCGGAAGAGCGTGGTGGAGGGAGGCTGCTCAAGGCCTCACATCACCAAGCAGAGAGAGAAACTCCACCCAGATACAAAATGCATGCCCAAAGGCACAAGCCTAATGGCCCAGCTCCTCCAGCCACGCCCTACCTGCCTTCGGTGGCCAGTTAAACCCAGGGATTAGCTCACTGGGTTAGGGCTCTCACAACCCAATCATTTTACCTCAGCCTTCCTGCATCGTCACACATGCGTTTTTGGAGTCATCTTTCCTCCAATCTGTCCCGGTCCAGCCAGGTTCTGACCTGAGGGACGGGCTGGGGATGAGAAAAACCACAGGCCAGATACCCGAAAAGGTCTGTCTTTATCCAAGTTTCACTTCCCTTTTTATGTATCCATGCTTTACATCTCTCTTTCAAGGCAACGTAAATGTCTTAGTCCGTTTGTCCATTTGTGCTGCTACGACAAAATGCCTAACATTGGGTGATCTCAAACAAGTCAAGGCAACGCTGCAAGACTCCACTCCAGAACAAAACACAGACAGCAATTTCTCACCGTTCTGGAAGCTGGGAAGTTCAGGATCAAAGCATAGGCAGGTTCAGCTGCTGGCAAGAGCTCATTTTCCAAAAGGAACAGGGACACCACGTCCAGCAGAAAAGTTCGAGAGCTCTCTACTGCTGGCTGGAGCCTTCACCTGGGCCCCCTCGAGGCCTCTCTACATTAGCTCATTCAATGCCACACCTGGATTTCGGAGGCACACATTTCACCAATAAGCCTCTACGTGCGCCTTTTGAAGGATCTAGAATAGTTGGCAGGTGATACCAATGCGAAAAGTCTGAAGCCCGTGTCGACACCCTGTTTTTCAAGCTTAACGATACACAATCTAGCAGCCCCTCCCGAAGGAGCTTATGCAAACAGCAACAAGATCCAGGAAAGCTGATAAAGCAAACGTCAGACCCCAACACAAACCAGAAGGTGTCTTTTGCCTTTTTCTCCTATTAATGTGCCTAACTTAAGTTCATTTCAGTGAACCTTCAGAAGGCAAAGGGGAAATTTTCTTCACCCCTTCCACTGATGTCACTTTTTTGTGTGTGGCTAGAGATGAAACCTACGTGCGGCCTTGCACATGCTAGGCAAGGGCTCCACCACTAAGTTTCAGCCCTCAGCCCTTTTCTAGTTTCTTTCTTTTTCCCCATCATTCCCCCCCCCCTTTTTTTTTTAAGAGAGAGAGGGAGAGAGTGAGAAAGAGAGGAAGAGAGAATCAACTTTATTTAGTTTTCATCTGGCCTTGTTTCTCTGACACTTAGTTGTGTACGTGGTGCTGGGGTTCAAACCCTGGTCCTAGCCCATGCCAAGCAAGTGCTCCAACTGCTGAGCCACTGCTCCAGCCCATTTTCTAGTTTATTAAGGGAAAGGAAGAGGCTATTGATTTGAGACCTTTTTTTTTCCTTTTCTAATATAAACATTTATTGCTTAAACTTCTCTCTAAAGACTGCTTTGCTGGCATAAATTCGATGTTCTGTTTTCATTTTCATTTAATTCAAAGCAATTTCTAGTTTTCCTCTTGCTTTCTTCTTTGATTTACAGGTAATTTTGAAGTATGTTGTTAGTTTCCAAATACTAGGGTTTTCCAAATACCTTCCTGATACTGATTTCTAATTTAATTCCATTGCAATCAGAGAACATATCTGATATGACTTAGATCCTTTTGAATTTACTGAGACTTGTTTTATGGTCTGAAATATGGTTTGCCTTCCTATGCATTCTCTGAGAGTCTACAGATGTCAATTAAGCCAAGTTGGCTGATATTGTTCAAGTACACCATATCCTTGCTGATCTTTCTTCTACTTGTTCTATAAATTATTAAAAGTGAGGTTTGAAATCTCTGATAACATTGCAAATTTGCCTTTTTCTCTTTGCAGTTCTATCAACTTTTTCTTTGTATTTAACATCAGGCACACAGATATTAAGGACTTTTATGTCCTCTGGGTTAGTTGACCCTCTGGTCTTCATCCCTGATAATATTCTTTGCTCTTAAATCTATTTTACATAATATGAATATAGCTATTGCAGCTTTGTTTTTCATTTTCCTTTTTTTTTTTTTTGGTTTAGTTGTCTTTTGACTAGTATTAGTATGGTATAACTTTTTTTCATCCTTTAATTTTTTTTGTATTTTATTACTATTGTTCTGTTTATTTATTTATTTGGGTACCAGGGATTGAACCCAGGGCAACTTTACCACTGATTCATTCATTCATTCATTCATCCAGCCCCTTTTATTTTTAATTTTGAGATAAGGACTTGCTAAGTTACTCAGGGCTTTGCTAAGTTGCTGAGGCTGGCTTTGAAATTGTGACCTTACTGACTCAGCCTCCCAAGTCGCTGGGACTACAGCACCACTGTGCCTGCTACTCTTTTTTTTTTTAAGAGACAGAGACAGAGAGAGACAGAGAGAGAGGTTGATTTTATTTTTTTTAATCTGGTTTTTGTTTTCCTCCACTTAGTTGTGAATGGTGCTGGGGATTGAACCTGGGTCCTCATGCATGCCAGGCAAGCGCTCCACCGTTGAACCGCCTCTCTAGTCTTCATCCTGTTACTTCTCACCTGTGTGTTAGTCAGCTTTTTGTTGTTGTGACAAAAATACCTGACAAGGGGCTGGAGCGGTGGCTCAATGGTTACAGCGCTTGCCTAGCATGCGCAAGGACCAAGGATGCGGGTTCAAACCCCAGCACTATGTACACAACAAAGTGTCGGAGCAACAAAACCCACATGAAAAATTCAATAAAATTGATTCTCTCTTTCTCATTGTCCCTCTCTCTTCAAACAAAGAAAGAAAAAACCTGATAAGAACAAGTTATAGGAGGAAATTTTTTAATTTTTGGCTCATAGTTCCAGAAGTTTAGTCCTTGGTCAGCCAAGTCCATTGCTCTGGGCCCAAGATAAGAACATAGTGGCAGAAGGACCTGATGGAAGAGCACTGCTCCATATATGGCTGCAAGGAAGTGAAGAGAGTAGAAGAGGCCTCAGGCAGAAAAAGCCATCCAGGGCACACCCTCTGTGACCTCCTCAGTCCCTGTCACCCAGCCTACAGTTACCACCCAGGCAGTCCATTCAAACTAGGATGGACCGACCAGGTCACGGAACTCACCCCCCAATGATTTCCACTCTGAACAGTCCTGCATTAACGCAGGAGCTCTGGGGGGACACCTCATATCCAAACCATAGCAACCTGTGTCTTTATATTTAAAACGCTTTTAGTTTCTTGTAGAGAACGTATAGCTCAATTTAACCCAATCTGACAATCTTTAGCTTTTAACTAAGGATGTTTAGACCATCCGCAGTTAATGTGGCTATTGGTTTAGTTACATTTGCGGTTATTATCTTTTTGTATATGTGGGCTGGAGATTGAACCCAAGACCTCACGCATGCCATGAATATTCTACCACTCAGCTCCAACCTAGCCCAAGGAACTATCATCTTACAATTTTTTTCTTTTGTCTTCTATTTCTTTCTTTCTTTCTTTTTTTGCATAGTGTGGGAGCTGAACTCAAGGCCATGTACTTGCCAGGTGAGTGCTCTCCCACTGAGCTACACTCCACACCCTTCCCTAGTTGTGTGTTATTTTCAAAATAATGTGTTTATGTTCATTGTTGGATTATTTGGAATAAATCTTTTATTGTTTTAGTGGTTGCTTTAGGGTTGATGGTATAGATGTCTAACTTATCACAATACATCTTCAAATGGTATCATACTACTTGACATATAATATAAGAATTGTATTTCTATTTATTTATCATTTAGGGAGGATTCCTTTTGAAAATAAGATTTCTTGGACTGAAGATACACCTCAGTGGTAGACCACTTACCTAGCATGTGCAAGGCCATGTTCAACCCAAAGCATTGCAAACATAAAAATAAGAGTGATGCCGTGGTACATACCTGTCATTCCTGCAGCTCAGGAGGCTGAGGCAGGATTGAAAGTTCAAAGCCAGACTCAGCAACTTAGCGAGGCCCTAAGCAGCTTAGAGAGACCCTGACTCAAAATAGAAAATAAAAAGGGCTTGGGATGTGGCTCAGTGGTTAAGCACCTCTGAGTTCAACTCAACCCCTGGTACCTAATTAAATAAATACATGTGATTGATCTTGTTGGCTCATTCTCCCCTTCCCAGAGTTCCAGAAGCAAAAAGTCCTATCCACTCTCACCCACCATCCCCAGAAAGTGTATGTGACTGAATTGATCTATCAAAGTTCTATTCAGTCTGGGGAATGTCACATGAAGTCTTGTGTGGTGAGAAGAAACTTTGGCAGTTGTCAATCCGTTTCCTGTTGCTGTGACAAACACCCTGAGAGAAACAACTTAAAAGGAGGAAGGGTTTATTTTGGCCTATGGTTTCAGAGTTTTCAATCTGTGCTCACCTGGCTTTGTTATTTCTGGGCCTGTGTGAGGTAGAACATGGTGGTGGGGTGCT
Organism: Aplodontia rufa; assembly: GCA_004027875.1. Lineage (NCBI taxonomy): Eukaryota > Metazoa > Chordata > Mammalia > Rodentia > Aplodontiidae > Aplodontia > Aplodontia rufa. Next base: position 20,297 of record PVKS010024578.1, on the reverse strand, counting down.
TACAGTGGAGCAAGCTGATAGCCTAATGGTGGTCAACAGGAAAGAGAGAAAGGGCCAGGGGCAAAACAACCAAGGCATGACCCACTGACCTACTTCTTCCAACCAGGCCCAGGCTGCGAAGGCTTCCACCACCTCCCTAGGCTACAAATTCATCAATGGATTAGTCCACTGATGGGGCGGAGCCTTGCGATCCAGTCACCTCCCTAAGGCCCCACTTCTGAACACTGCTGCATCTGGGACCAAGCCTCCAGCACATGAACTTCTGGGGAACATTTCAGATCCAAAACATAATATTCTTTTATTATTAATTTTTTTTAAAAGAGAGAGAGCAAGAGAGAGAGATGAAGAGAGAATTAATATTTATTTTTTTATAAGGTTTTTGTTTTTCCTCCACTTAGTTGTGTATGTGGTGCTGGGGATCGAACCCAGGTCCTCACACATGCCAGGCAAGGGCTTTACCACTGAGCCACCCCTCCAGCCCCAAAACTATAACATTCTATCCTGAGCTCCCTCAAATGCATTTAGTTCATCTTCAAGAGTCCCCAAAGTCTCAACAGTTCCAGCACCTCTCAGAAGTCCAAGTCCAAAGTTCCCTCTGAGACTCAAGCCTTGCTAAGATGTGAGTCCCTATCATAATCAAAACCAAGCACCACCCTTAAGACCTTTCTCCCTGTGGCCCACAGGGTCACTCTCTTGAACTCCTGAACAAGCAATAACCCCTTATTACTTAGACTTTAATATTAATCCATTTTAGGCTTGCTCTCTGCTAATCATTTATTACTACTCTGTGACTTGTGTTAAATTATTTCAAATCTAATTTCAGTTCTCTGAGATCCAAGAGGTGACCTGGGCCATCACTATCCTTTAAGGTTGAAAGTCTAGATAGGAAAATAATTTATGGTTCTTGTCTCCAGAGTCTGAAATCTCATGGCGAGGGATAGAGCAGGGTAAGTTCATAGAAAGATAAGCAAACATGTCAAACCTACAACAAGCATCACAGGCTGGAAGAGACAGAAAAAGCAGGATGATTTGCATAAAGGAGTCGTCAGTGTGGCCTTAGTGTAGAGACACCCTTTAAGGCCAGTCACATGACCCACTTCATCAGATCTAAGCACAAACTCGGTCATACCACTTTCATTCATTCAACAAAATGCTTGAGAACTCACATTCTCCGTTAATGACAAGTCCTGCATGCACCCCTCTCCTTGGAGCTTCTTCACGTAAACTCTCCCACCCACTCGCTGCAGTGTGGAACAAACCCATGTATTAATTGGACTTGGTGCAGAAGAATGAATTTTTGCTTTGTTTCATTTTGTTTTGGGTTTTTGTTGTATTTTTTAGAAATGGGGTCTTTCTAGGTTGCCCAGACTGCTGTCAAACTCTTGACCCTCCTGCCTCAGCCCTCTGAGTAGCTGGGATTACAGGTGAGCACCACTGTGTCTAGAGGAATAATTTTGGAAATGCAGAGCCTTGGTTTCCTGGACTGCATACTGACTGGTGAGTGCAGTGGTTGGTACCAAACACTGGGGACCCTCAAAATTGGAATCTGAAATTGGTCATCAAACTGGGATACGCTACACTGATGCCTCTTCACCATCGAAAAATAGGTTGTGGCATGCAGTGGGAAAACTGGTATTTAAATTATGCCCTGTGTTTCCCTGGGATGAAATGTTTTTTGAAGGGAAGGCTTTTGGAGACTCTCAGTGGCTGCTGCACATCACATTTATGTGGGATGATATAAGGACCATGAGGTCAGATGCCTCCAAAGAGCCTTACAGAGCTTTAATTCTCAGCTCAAGGCATTCAGAGAACCCTGGGAATTCTCCAGGTGCTCTAAAAGAATCTCTGGTTTCTTACAGCCATGCAACTGATAGAAATCCACATTTGGTGATTTTGGTTTGCAGAATTAAACCAATTTAGAAGCTAGTCCTTTTTCTGAAGTGGGCAGGAATTGAGAAGAACTGGGACCCTGAGAATTGGAACAGGGACCTTTATTTGTATAGAATCAGACAACCAAAACAATATCAAAATACCAAAGGCCCCTAAAAGCTCATTGCAAGTGGGCTTGTGCTCTCTTCCATATTTGAGGAGACTAGACAATTTTTCCTGGTTGAAAATACCCTATAGGTTGAGATACATGCTTGGACCACCAACACAAATTACATTCTCCACAGTCAGAATACCGGCCCACGAATCAAGAGCTGGAAATTGGAATAACTCCTTCCACTATGATACCTAGAAGTTTTGCCTCCTAGTACTGTATTTTTAATCTGTGCACATATAGAGGTCTGTCTTTATTTCCAAGAGAAGAATGCTCCCCCTGGGGGACCTATCAATGATTCCAAAGGAATTGACCACAGCTTCTCATGCAGGAAGGAAGCCTATTTCTAACTGGAGCAGTCAATTCCAACTAGAAGAGGATTAGTGTTGTCACTGTACTGTGGGACAAAGAAGGGGAAAAAAAAGAATTGGATTCTCTGATATTATTTTTCAGACCTCTAAATCCAGGAGTAGTAGTTTAAAGAATGGCTGCGTCAACTCAATTAAGGCTGGATCACTGAGGATTCTGATTCTTTGTGAATGGAGATTTAGGTCACACCACCAGATAAATAATCCCATTCATCTGAGCTTCCTGGCTGTGGTTCAAGGGAAGATGCACTGGATAGTAGAAAAAAATTTTAAATATCAACTTCAGTTTGGCCATCAGAGACAGAAATGAGAATCATAGCAGTTAGGAGTATTTCCTACGTTGCTTGTTAGACACTTGAGTTAGTTTTCTGTCACTGTAACAAAATACCTGAGATAATCAACTTCTAAGGAGAAAGGTTACTTGGACTCACAGTTTCAGAGGTTTCAATGCATGGTTTGTTGGCACTGTTGCTTTTGGGCCTGTGGCAAGGCAGCACATCATGGCAGGAACACATGGCAGAGGTAGCTGTCATCTCAGGGTGGCCAGGAATCAAAGAGCAACAGACTAGAAGGGGTCAGGTCTCAGCTGAATATGTTTGAAAGCCAATGGCGTTAATAGCCTGGGACCTGGCATCAGGACTCTAGATCTCAATTCAGATTTTGCCATAGTAGGTCATGAAACTTTGAGGGAATTTTCTTAAAATGCCTAGATAGATAACCTTTTACAATCCCTAACACTTAGCAGACTCTCAGAGACACAGTCTCTACTGAAGACTGCTGCGATTGTTAAAATCTCAATTATCAGATTAATAGCAGTTTAGACGTAGCTAACAAGGGAATTTGTGAATTAGAAATCTGAAACTAGTTAGTGTACAGCACAAAGAAATGAATTGATGAAAAATACAAAAGAGTGACTTTTAAAAATGAAGGACAGAATTATGAAACTGGAAAAGAAATAAGGGGAAATAGGTAAAATTGTAAGTATTTGAAATTTCAAATGATAATAGAGTTTCAAAATGACAACAAATTATAATAAACAGAAATACTATATAGATGTATGGCTTAACTTTTTTATTTATTTTATTCAGAAATTGATTTGTGAACAATCAAACAAGCTTCTAATGAAATAATATAATATATATATATATAAAAATTCTGAAAATTAGATTTATGACCAAGAGCCCCTCACAATTACCCACCCTTATCCCTCTCCCCCGTCCTTCCCCATACATCTCTTTTTTAAATATGATAAATATAAAGTACTACATATGGTGTTTCTTTTCTTTTGGGGGCTAGGGATTAAACCCAGGGGCACTTGACCACTGAGCCACATCTCCAGCCCCCTTTTTTTTTGAGACTATGTCTTGATAAGTGCTTAGGGCCTTGCCAAATTCCTGAGGCTGGCCTTGAATTTGCAATCCTCCTGCCTCAGCCTCCCAAGTTCCTGGGATTACAGGCACCACCATGCGCAGCTTACATATGGTGTTTTCTCTATATATATTTATATGTATTATATTATTATATTATCATATCATTGTTCTTAAAAGAAAATTTCAAATCAAATAAGAAAATATCATCTAACTGTAAAACAAAGCCACACAAAATATAATGAACTTAAAACAGTTTACAGTGAAGAATAATGATATTCCAAGAAAATACTTTTGAAAATAAAGTTGGAGTTATAATCTTAAACATTATGGACTGGGCTGGAGCAGTGGCTTGGCGGTTACGGTGCTTGCCCAGCATGCGCAAGTACACAAGTTCAAACCCCAGCACCCACGTACACAACTAAGTGTCAGAGCAATGAAAGCCATGTGAAAAACTCAATAAAAATTGATTCTCTCTGTCTGTCTGTCTGTCTCTCTCTCTCTCTCACTGTCCTTCGCTCTTAAAAAACAAAACAAAACAAAACAAAAACACATTAGAGACAGAGGGCAGGGGGCGTAGCCCAGAAGCAGAGTGCCTGCCTAGCATGTGTGAGACCCTAGGTTCAATCCCAACACTGCCTCCTCCCCACACCACACAAAATGAAACCAAAACCGTTATGGGCTGAATGTCCATGCATCCCCAACCCGAAAATGTTTAAGTTGAAGCCCTCACCTCCAGTGTGACTATATTTGAAGGTGTGGCCTTTCTAGAAGGAATTAAAATAAAATGAGACCCTCAAAGTTGGGCCCTGATTTGATAGGATTTGTATTCTTGTAAGAAGAGGAAGGGAGACCAGAGCTCACTCTCCCTCCGAGTAGCAGGAAAGTGCATGTGAGGACACGGGAGAAAGAGCTGGGCCAGGAAGGAATGCCTCATCAGAAGCCAACCAGCTGGCAGCCAGCCTCGGGACTGTGGGAAAACAGCCTTTCCCTTGCAAAGCCACCCCATCATGGCAGCCTGAGCTCACCAACACTTCAGCAATGGATGAAATGGACCTGCGAGCAAAGGGAGGGAGCAGAGAAACACGGAACAGCGAGCATTGTTAGGGATAAAGAGGATCAATGCTCAAGAATTTTTTTTAAAGAGAGAGAGAGAGAGAGAAAGAATCAGTTTTGTTTATTTATTTTTTCATCTGGCCTTTATTTCTTGAAGCTCAGTTGTGTCTGTGGTGCTGGGGTTTGCACCCCGGTCCTCGTGCATGCCAGGCAAGCGCTATAACCACTGAGCTACCACTTCAGCCCTGTGAAGGATCTTTTTTATGTCATAGAAAGTTAAAATAATATTGAATTTGTATGGTTCTAATGATTTAGCATCATATAAATAAAAAGTTGATTAATGAAGTTATTGATAAATCTATAATTATAATGAGATTTTAACATACTCTCCCCTTAGAAACTCTAGATCATATTCAGAGCTCATATACATAAAACTAGCAAGCTTGATCTAATAGTTACAGAGAAGTGTGTGTGATAAATAGAGAGTTATTAAGTGTATATAAGATATTTTAATGAATTTATTAGGCCACAAAAGAATGAAAAGAATCGATATCATATGGAGAACTCACGCTGACAAAAGTTAAAAAATAAAGATCATCTGTGCTGGGGCTCAGCAGTTAAAGCACTTGCCTGGCAGGTTCGAACCCCAGCACCACATATACAATGACGTATCGGAGCAATGTAAGCCACATGAAAAACTAAATAAAATTGATTCCCTCTTTCTCTTTCTCTCTCTCACTGTCTCTCTCTCTTAAAAAAAAAATCATCTGCTCTAAGTGTGGTGGTGGATGTACTGATCAATTTGATTATGGTAATCATTTCACAATGTGTACTTAAACCAAATCATCGTGTATATTTTGGGTATACCTAATTTTTATTTGTCCATCTTACAAATAAATAAGTCAGAACAAATTGCGAAAGAACAGACCCAAAGATACATGTCAGCAGATGAAAACTGATTCTCTCTGGCAAGATGTAATCAAGAAAATGAAACAGAGAGAGAAGGAAAAAAATTCCAATTTAAGATTGAAAAAGGAGCTGGGTACAGTAGCACATGACAGTAATTCCAGCAACTTGGGAGGCTGAGGCCGGGGGATCACAAGTTCAAAGCCAGCCTCCCCAACTTAGCGAGGCCCTAAGCAACTTAGCAAGACCTTGTCTCAAAAATTTTTTAAAAGGCTAGGGATGTGGCTCAGTGGTTAATGCCCCTGGGTTACATTCCTGTACCCACCCCCAAAAAAAATTGAAACGGGATTAAAGAAAAATCATAATAGAATGCTGTGAAACAATTTCATGAAAAAGAAATCCAGCAAGGTATTTTAATAATATGCAAGTTTATTTCAACGATTCAAACATGGTTTATCACCAGGGTTAAACAAAAGTTATAAGATACTGTGTTATGGTGTAGCTCAGTGGTGGAGAACTTGCTTAGCATGTGCCAGTTAAATCCCCAGCACCAAAAATAAAAGTTACAGGAGGCTGTTGCCTATTGAACTCAGCTTCTGCACTGGGCACCAACAAACCAGTTTAAAAAATCAAAATGAAATTGTTTATATTAATTTGCCTTCTGAGAAATCAGGATTAGAGAGATAGTAGGCCAATTTCCCAGCCAGACCAGTTTCAAATGGCAGGATAATGAAATTCCTCTGCCTTAATCCTTATACCCACAAAGAAGGTAACTCGAAGTTAATAATTAGTGATTTTCCATTGTTCTGTCTCTCTACTCTCACGTTAAGCAAAGGAGCTGAAATGACCAGTTTGCTTTTCATCTCTCATTTGTGGAATAATTCTAGAATCAAAATAAGACCAATTAAAATCCAAACTAAATGAAATGGTTGGGATTTTGTCTTTTGACTGCAGAAAATCAGGTAATCATATAACAGATGTAAGGAATCTACATGATTCTGTTAATAGATTGTAAAGTCCCTTGATTTCATTCAATACAAATGCACACTTGAGTCTTCTCATCCACCCCAAAATGCAAACTATAATTAGAAGGGAAATCCCTTAATCTATTAAAGCGATCCTATGATAAAATCATGTCCAAATCACATTTCCTGGTTAGAAATTAGAAAATGTCACTTCAAAATCAACAGCTAGATGAATATCTATTGAATATCCCCATCTTATTCCCAAACAGTACATGGTTTTGAGTTCTTTAACATAGAGAAGGCTTAGCATTCCATTCCCTGGATTTACCTACAAACACTTTTTTAATCAGTACCCCATAAGGAAAAAAAGATGGATCCAAAAGAAAAACAGGATCCAAGAAGCAACAATGATCAATAAAAATGTTCCATTAAAAATTAACAATTTTAGAAATTTGGATGGGGACACAATCACATTACAATATTAAAGCTTAGGGAAATAATTTCAGTTATTCTTTCCTTTTTAAAGAAAGAAGGACAGTGAGCGAGAGAGAATGAGAGAATCAGCTTTGGTGTTTTCATGTGGCCTTCATTACTCTGACACTTGGTTGTGTACATGGTGCTGGGGTTTGAACCCATGTACTTGTGTATGCCAGGCAAGTGCTATAACTGCTGAGCCACTGCTCCAGCCCCTCTTATTTTTTTTAAGAGAGAGGGAGAGAGTGAGAGGAGTGAGAGAGAATCAATTTTATTTATTTTTCATCTGCCCTTTGTTTCTCCAACACATAGTTCTGTATGAGGTGTAGGGTTTTGAACCTGGGTACTCACACATGCCATTCAAGCTCCAAAACCGCTGAGAATTACCACTACAGACCCTCAGCTATTCTTTTCTATTCAAAATATACTTGTTCGTGCCCTAGGATTGGAAGTACCCATGAATTATTTATTATAGAAAATTTCAAACAAAGCAAAGAGACTAGTACAGTGAACTTCGATGGCACAAGCTTGCACGGTTAATAACATTTGTTTTATTCAACGCCACATTTTTTGCTGGCATGGCTCCAGTGTTTTGTTTGAAGACAGAGAAAGTGGGAGAGAGAGGAAGAATGAATTTTACTTATTTTTTCATCTTTTTCTTCTTGTTGTTGTTGTTTCTCTGACAGTTGTGTATGAGGTGCTGGGGTTCAAACCTGGGTCCTTGCACACCCAGGCAAGTACTCCAACTGCTGAGCCACTACTCCAACCCATGATTCAAATGTTTTAACACAAATTCCAGATACATATATTGTAACTTCATTCATAGATACGCCAATGTGTATATCTTTTTATTTTTTAAAAGAGAGGGACGGTGAGAGAGAGAGAAAGAGAGAATCAATTTTATTTAGTTTTTCATGTTCCTTTCATTGCTCCAACACTTCATTGTGTATGTGATGCTGGGGTTTGAACCTGTGTCCTTGTGCATTCAAGGCAAGCATTGTAACTGCTGAGCCACATCTCCAGCCCCCTCCAATGTGCATATCTAAGCAATAAAACTTTAAAATAAAATATATTAGTTAGGTTTTCATCACGGTGAAAGAGGAGGAAAAGTTAACTTGGGGCTCATACTTTCAAAGGTTCAGTCTATGTGGGCCAACTCCATTGCTCTGGGTCAAAGATGAGGCTGAACATCATGGCAAAGGGCATAGCAGAGGGAAGCTGCTCCATTCATGATGCCCAGGAAGCAGGGGCAGGGGGGTAGGGAGTCACAGAAAAGATGGACTCTTCTAGGGCTTGCCCCCCAGTGACCCACTTCCTCCTGCCATACCCCACCTGCCTATAGTTGCTACACAGTCAGTCCAGGCATATAGGATGAACTGATTAGGTTGTAGCTCTGAAATCCAATCATTTCACCTCTGAACATTCCTGCATTAACACAGGACCTTTGGAGGACACCTCATATCCACGCCATAATATCATATTTAAATCACCTTAACATCTTCCAGTCATCCTGAAGCTATCATGGGTAGAGGCCAGTACTGTATCTATTTATATTCAGAACTATATTCTCAAGAATATCTTCAGAAATTTTTGTCAGATACCTGCTAAATTTTAATACAGGATCTCACTACTGTGGTTCATCAATCTTTTTTTTTTAAGAGAGAGAGGGAGAGTGTGAAAGAGAGAGAGAGAAAGCGAGAATCAATTTTATTTGGTTTTTCATGTAGCTTTTGTTGCTCTGATACTTCATTGCATATGTGGTGCTAGGGTTTGAACTCACATCCTAGTGCATGCCAGGCAGGGCCTCACCGCTGAGCCACTGCTACAGCCCCTCATCAACCTTTTTAAGCAATACAATTAATTTATAATCACATTTATTTTCTCATTGAACCTAAGATCTCGTCTCAATGATCACTGCTTCCTTTTGTAGGTCTTGCCAAGCCATTCATTTGAGAATGCACTTTGGATCCTTTCATCCATTGAGGAGCATATGGGTTGATTCCATAATTTAGCTATTATAAATTGAGCTTCTGTGAACATTGTCTTTGCTGTTTCTCTGTAATATGCTGATTTGAACTCCTCTGGGAAAATACCCAGAAGAGGGATAGCTTGTTCATTTGGTGACTCTATCCCTAATTTTGAGGAGTCTCCACACTGCTTTCCAGAGCAACTGTTCCACCAACAGTGTGCTAGTGTCCTATCTCCCCACAACCCTTCTAGCATTTGTTAATGTTTGTATTCTTCACCTTTGTCAATATGACTGGAGTGAGGTGAAATCTTAAGGTAGTTTTGATTTGCATTTCTCTCATTACGAGTGATTTACAACACTTTCTCATGTATTCAATGGCTTGCTCAATTTCCTCTGTTGAGATGTTTCTGTTTAGCTCTCTGACCCATTTATTGATTGGATTGTTTGTGTTTTTGACATTAAGTTTTTTGAGTACTTTGTAAATTTTGATTATTAGTCCCCTGTTGGAAGAATCACAGGCCATTACATTATTATCTCCCAATCTGTGGGTTCTTTCTTGGGCTGAGCAAAAGCTTTTTAATTTAATGGTATCCCATACATTAATTCTTGACTCTGCTTCTTTCACGTGGAGTTCTACTTAGCTATTAGAAACAACATTATTGCTGCCTTGGAGCATAAATGAATGGCAATAGAAGAAATCATGCTGAGCGAAATTAGCCAAACCCAGAGACTCAGGGTTGAATGTTTTTACTAATTTGTGGAGGCTGGAGCTAAACTCAAGCTTGGGTGAAAGGTAGTCAAACTCATGTATTGGACCCACCAAGGGCGTAGCAACATAATCCAGGGGCCATAGACACACAGTGGGTAGGAGAGAGGCTGGGATGGGAGAGGGAGGGAAAACAGGGAGGGATCTAGGGAGACAACAAACATGTAGTATACTCTTTAACCCCCCTCCTAGAAGTCCAATAATAATTATGCAATCATTTAATTCTGGAAAATTCACACATAGAAGAATCAAGAGACTGGGGTGTGGGAGATGTGGGGGTAACTATGGTTTAGGATCAAATGTATATCATGTTGTTACTTTATATGCTTTTGTGATTGTACAACAACTAAATTCCGTAATAAAAAATGTTAGAAAAATAAAAGACCCTTACAATTAAAAGGACGCATTTTGGATTTTTTTTTCCAGTACTGGGGATAGAATTTGGGGATGTGCTACTACTGAGATACATCCCCAATTCTTTTTTATTACTTTTTAATACTGAGACAGGGTCTTGTTAATTTGCCCAGGCTGGCCTTGAACTTGCTCTCCTCCTGCCTCAGCCTCGCTAGACCCTGTTACTATTGGCATATGCCACTGTACTGGCTGTACTTTGGAATTTTACAAGTTTCTGGAAATTTTCTTTTTGTGTCTTGGATTAATAACTTCAGTCTTATCTTGATACCATTCCTTTTCTTTTGTCATTATTAGGCAATAACTTAATCTAATATCTTCCAACTTGCATTTGAAATCAAACAATAAGACATATGTGTGAAGGAATGGGGCTGCAGCAGTGGCTCAGCAGGGACAGTGCTTGCCTGGCATGCGCGAGGACATGAGTTCGAACCCCAGCACCACGCACACAATGAAGTGTTGGAGCAACGAAAGCCACATGAAAAACTAAATAAAATTGAGTCTCTCTTTCTCACTATCCTTCTCTCAAGACATATGTGTGAATGGAGTCTGAAGAACTGGAGGGCTGCAGTGGGGGGAGGGGCTCCCAAGGGGAAGTAGACCACCCAAGACAATCTTTCCTACCTGTCACTGGGTGGGAGCAGTACAGGCTGAAGTCCCGTGATGTTTGTCTTTGCCGCATGTTCTAGGCCCTGTACCTGCATTTAGAAGCAGAGATAGGTAACAAATCCATCCCTTTGACCCTCATCGTTGCTGTCCCCATCCCTTCTTTCACTTGCTTTTAGGTGTAAGGTGCTCAAATATCAGAGGACATGCTTTTAAACAGGATGTAAGTTCTCTTAAGAATTTGACCCTGAGCTAGAACTCTGGAGAATGCTTTTTTAAAAATTTTATTCAGAAGTTTATTTGTATAATAATCAAACAAGCTTCTAACAAAATTATATATATATAGATAGAAATAGATATAAATATATATCTACATAGATATAGATATATATCTATAATCTATCTATATCTATCTCTATATCTATATCTATATATATTCTGAAAATTAGATTTACCTCTAAGATGCTTTTGGCGAGAAAGTCCAATGGCAGCAGGGAACAGAGGGCTAAGACAATTGTGGGCATTGTGGGGGTTGCTGGGGGACCCAAGAACTCTCCTTCAGAGTCTTCATCATCTTCTCCATCTTTCAGGCGTGATCCCACACAACATGAGGGGACTGGTTAGATCACACAGTGAGCTTTTCCTTGGCTGACTTTTCTGGGAAAAGTGGGGATGTGCTGTATCTAGTCTGCACAGAGGTGCATCCCTGAAGGTAGGCACAGCTCTGGGTGAGGTCTGTAGGAGGAGCTTCTTTTTCCATTCTTGCTTTGGGGGGCATTATGCTGCACCTACCAGCAAAGACTTTAACAGGGTACTTTGTGACCCTTACGTCAAATTCTTAACCATTAGCTTCCCTCCCTGGGGAGCTCTACTCTGAGGATTTTTTGTCTCATCTGATTTCTCCAAGAGACATGAGACATTCCCAACACCCTGCCAAACTCTCCTGGAGCCAACTTGGGCAAAGCCCAAAGGGAATCTTCAATTAATTCCATCCTCTCCATGTTCTGCGTTCATCATTGAAATCAAGGCTTTTTTCCATATGGAAACTGGGCACTCTGTTATTATGAATGAAAACAGAAGTGGCTTGTTAACAACACCAGTTCTTAATTACTCGCTTTTTATTTTATTGCTTGGCAAGCTTTCCTGAAGGAGAAAAAAATAGATGTCTTTACAAAATGAAAAAACAATCTAGTGTTCTTAATAGTTTCTTTGATATACTTTTTTTTTTTAAAGAGGGACAGTGAGAGAGAGAGAAAGAGAGAATCAATTTTATTTAGCTTTTCACAAGGCTTTCATTGCTCAGACACTTACTTCATCATGTACAAGGTGCTGGGGTTTGACCCGCATCCTGGCGCAAGCCAGGTAATCGCCGAAACTGCTGAGCCACTGCTCCAGCCCCCTCTTTGATACACTTTGGATTTAATATTGGTCTTCTTCTTGGACCTAGAATCCAGTCTCCTAACTTTGAACTGAACAAACTCAAGACAAGGACCTACCAGGACCGGATGTGATGTAAAAGGACAGAAGGGGGGACCCATACCACATTTTATTCCTGCCATTTGGTATTTTCTTTGCTTCTCTAAATCAGTGGATCCAGGCTTTCTAGAGAGCCTCTGCAGAAGTGATTTGTTTCCTTTTCCTTTATAAAATATTGTAAAATATACATGACATGAAACTTTCCATTCTTACATTGTTAAGCACGTTTCAGTGGCAGGAAGTGCATTGCCAGTCCTTTGCAACCACCACAATCCATCTCCAGAACTTTTCAATCTTTCCAAACTCTGTGCCCATTAACTCCCCATTCTGCCTCACCCGGTACCTAGTAGCCACTGTTCTTCCTGTGGCTGTGAATTTGAAGGTACTCCACGTACCTTCTCTAGTTGAATACAGCATATTTGTTCTTTCTTGTGCCTGGAGTAGTTTACTTAGCACAATTTCACGGTCTACCCATGTTGTAGTGTGGGCCTCTGTAGATTTTTAAAATGGTAATGAAAGCCACAGAATGTTAGTTCACCCTCTTGACCATTTTTAAGTGTAGAATACAGTAGTGTTAACTCTATGCACATTGTTGTAAACAGAGCTCTAGAACATTGACTCTCTGTTCCCTCCTCTCCCTGGCCTGGAACCACCATTCTACTTCCTGTCTCTGTGAGTGACTACACAGATACCTCATGTGGTGGACTCAGGCTAGAACAGAGCAGCATTTATCTTTTTTTTTTTTTTTTCTCTTTGTTTGGAGTACTAGGGCTTTAACCCAGAGGTGCTTTATCACTGAGCTACACCCCAGCCCTTCATATTTTTTTTTTTATTTTTGAGACAGGGTCTTACTAAGTTGCCCAGGCCAGCCTGGAAATTGCTATCCTCCTGCCTCAGCCACCCAAGTCTCTGGGATTACAGTCCTGCACTGCCACGTCCAGCCCAGCATTTATCTTTTTGTGACTGGCTTATTTCCTTTAATGTCCTCAAGGTATGTAAATGCTGTTATATGGCAGGATTTCCTTCCTTTTTAAAGGCCAAATAAGTTACCATTGTGTGAATACCACAAACCTTTCATCTGTCAATCAATCTTTGAGTTGCCTAGACCTCTTGGCTATTGTGAACATGGGTGCTGTGGCTTGGTAAGTGTTTTCCAAAGGGCCATGTTTTAAAGGCTTGTTTGCTGTGGGAAGGTGGTGGAACCTTTTAGGGGTGGAGCCTAAGTGGGAGGAAGTGAGGTCATTGGGCATGTGCCCTTGCAGGGGATATTAGGAGCCCAGCCCCTTCTCTCCCTCTGCTTTTCCAGCCACCACAATGTGAGCCACTGGCTCCACCACTCTCTCCCCACCATGATATTCTGCCTGTCCACAGGCCCAAAGCAAAAGAACCAAGTAACCATGAACTGAAACCTCTGAGTCCATGGGACAAAATAAATTTTTCCTCTTGTTTCTGAGATGGGGTTTTGTTATGGTGTCCGGGCTGGTCTAAACTCCTGGAATCAAGCAATCCTCCCACCTCAGCCTGCTGATTAGCCATGCTGAGTAGCCAGCTGGAACCACAGCCAGGCATCACTGCACCCGGCTACGCCTGATCACCTAACGCAATTTTAAGAGTATTAGCAAACTCACTGACGCAAGGGTGTATACATATCTTCCCGAGATCCTGTTCTCAATTCAATCCTGTGCAGGATTGCGGAATTATGTGGTAGCTCTAATTTTTTGAGGAACCTCCATATTGTTATCCAAATAGCTGCATCACTGTGTAGTCTCTCAACAGTGAGCACAGCTTCCAAGTTCTCCACATCTGCCAACACTTGGCATTTCCTGTGCTTTTGGAATTGGCTACCCTAATGGCTATGAGATGATATCTTAACATGGTTTTGATTCGCATTTCCCTGGTGATTAGTGAGGTTGTGCATCTCATGTGCTTGGCCATTTCTATATCCTCCGCAGGTTTTTATATCCTCCCTCTCAGTTTTCCTGAGCTTTTTACTCTGCCTCACTTTCATGCATCCATGCTAAGAACAGATGACTCTGTTAATGAAAAAAAAAGTATTTGTTTTTATCAATTGAGAATAGGGAGGAGGAAAAGAACTGGAGATTAAAAAAAAGAGACATTTGAGAAAGGAGCTGGAGAAAGGAGGCAGATAGGAAAGATTTGAAAGCACAGAGTAAGATGGAGGGGGAGCGGCAAAGCAGTACAATTGGGAGTGACAGAAAGGGACACTGGCCACCATGTCCCCAAGAAAATTCTGAGGCAGAAGTCTTCCTCATCACCTACCTCTGAGTATCTTAAAGAGCAGAATCCCCAAAGCGGCAGGACCAAGTGACCATGGACTGAAACCTCTGAGACTGTGAACCAAAATTACCTCCTTTCCCTATTCTTGCTTTGTTTTGACACTGAGTCTCACTATGTTACTCAGGCTGGTCCCCTAGTGTTTCACGATTCTCTCAAAAGTCTTTTGAACAACTGGACTCATATCCTGGGGTCTCTCAAGTCATGCACGTGCCATCTCCAAACAGCCCAGGACAGCTGTGACCTGATCCCACTCCCCACCCTCATCATCCCCAAGCCCATCCATTGAGTCCCCACCTTTTCTCCCACACAGTTCCCGCCTCCTTTCCATAACAAGCAATTCCCCCATAAGGGTTTCAAGAGATTCTTCTCCTTATTTTCACACTTCTCAATTTACCACAACACAAGTTGTCACTTTTGGGAGACTTGTGAACGATACATATCTGTTTTAGTCAGCTTTGGGTCACTATGAGCAAAAGACCTGACAAGAACAGTTAGAGAAGGAAAGGTTTATTTTGGCTCTTGGTTTCAGAGAATCCAGTCCATAACCAGCATACTCCAAAGCTCTGGGCCCAAGTAAGGCAGAACATCATGGCAGAACGGCATGGCAGAGGGAAGCGGCTCAGGAGATGGCACCAGGAAGCAGAAAGCAAAGAGCTCTACTCACCAGGGACGAAATACATACTCCAAAGGCTCAGCCCCAGCCACCTGTCCCCTCCAGCACGCCTGACCTGCCGATGTTGCCACTGCTATTCCCTATCAGTGCACTAACCCACAGACAAAACCCTTACAATGTAATCATGTCGCCTCTGAATGCTCTTGCATGGTTTCCCACATGAGCTTTTGGGGGACACCTCATATCTAAACCACAATAATATTTTAATAAACTCCATTTTTAAAGGATCTGTATCAACACATCATGTATCTTCAGCAGTGGTACTTACCACCTGTGTTGTACAATAGGAAGCTTCTACTCCTGTGGCTACTAAAAGCTAAACAAAACAGTTCAGTGTAGGCCATCAGCATCGTGTTAGAGAGGGTCATGCTCCTGGGGGGTCATAATGAATATTTATGTTGTCCCTCATCTTACTCCAGAGCTGACCCATCACTAGTTAATATAATGGATGTCAGGAATGGGTTTTAGCTGGTATAACTATTGACTTGTCGGTTAGGGCTGCTTCTTGGGGACATTAATGATATTCAGGATGTATGTACAAGAGAGATAACTGGGAACCACCCTGTCCCCTACTCACACTTACCTGCCTTATCTGGACGCATCCTGGAAGTTTCTAGCCTGCAGCTGTTACGGATGGGGCCTGTGGCTTCCCATGCCCTGTCCATTGGTTTATAAGGATCTCTGATTGCATGATATCCAATAGAAGGATGAAATGCAATCTTGGGAAAGCTGCCCAAGGAAAGCTTTCAGAGAGTTGGGAAACCCAGGTTGGAATTCCCACATATTAGTCAGCTTTAGCTAGCGTATATGTTATGCTGACGATCAGGCCTCCAGATCCCAGTGGCTCATAGCAGCCGATATTTATTGCATGCTGGCTGCAGGTCAGCTGAGCGCCTGTGTTGTATCCCCAAGGCTGAGCAAACAACCCTTCTTTGGAAAATATTGCTTTCAAGGCCAAGGGCAAAGAAAGACGCTGAAACCAGGAAAAGAAGCTAGAGCCCTCTATTGGAGGACACACGCTCCACTTCCCTTCGCTTTTCATTGGCCAAAACAAACCACACACAGAGCCTGAGGCTGATAAGCTCACCAGTCCCATGAGCCAGAGAGCTCGGGTGACTGAGGTGCCGCAATGCTCTGTGCCTTCGTGGCTGTCGACCTTTTGTCTAATAAAAGCCTACGGCTGAGCCTTGGCCGCATGCTAACTTTTTTGTTATTGTTGCTTGCTTTGTATTAAAGAGAGACAGACAGTGAGAGAGAATCAATTTTCATTTAGTTTTCCATGTGGCTTTCGTTGCTCCGACACTTCATCGTGTATGTGGTGCTGGGCTTTGAACTCATGTACTCACACACGCCAGGCAAGCGCTGCAACCGCTCAGCCACTGCTCCAGCCCCTCATGCTAACATTTTAGTGAGGCTGTGCTGGGCTGCTGGCTGACCCTGACCTCATGCAATTTCTTTGACCCTAGGTTGTGCACAATAAAACCAGCTCATATTCATTTGCTGCACCTTTGCCCAGGATCCCAGACAAGTTCTGCTCCTGTGCGAATGCTCCCCAAATGAATCCCATCCCTTCAGTCTCTTCAAAGTTTGACTTTCTCCCCCAATCTCTCCTCCTCCTCCTCCTCTTCCTCTCCTTCTCCTTCTCCTCTTTTCCTTCTCCTTCTTCTTCATCTCTTCTTCTTCTTCTTTTAGAGAAAGAGAAAGAATGGATTTTATTTCGTTTTTCACATGGCTTTCGTTGCTCTGACACTTCATTGTACACGTGGTGCTGGGGTTCGAACCGCGTCCTTGCCCATGCCAGGCCAGTGCCATAACCGTGAAGCCAAACAATCTCTCTTCTTTATCATCACACTTCCTTTTTACTCAGTTGTTCCCATCAGCACATAAACATGCAGAAGATTTTCTCCTATTAGAAACAGAAAAAAATCTGTTGAAGTGCATAGTCCCCTTTGGTCACTGCCTCTTCTTTGTTTCTTTTCTTGGAAAGACTTTTTGAAAGAATCATCTCCACTTGTCTATCCACCTCAACTTTCACCATTCACAAACCAACCCCAGCATGATCTGGCTTTTACTTCCACTATGTCGCAAAGCCACTTCTGCAGAGGTCACCAGCATACTTCAGGTTGCTCCATCCAGATGTTTTTCAGGCCCCAGAGTCGTGCCCTGCACAGAGGCTTTGATGCAGATGGACCACATGTACAACAGTCGTCCTGTAGGATTATAACAGAGCTAAGGACTCTTTTGCCAAGTCTTTTTACTGTATCGTTCTTCGTACTTAGGAAAGTTTAGACACAATGCTTGTGACTGTGCTACCACCTCCTTCAGTACTCAGCACAGTAATGGGCTGCACTGTTTGCAGAAGGCTGTGTCCTGGAGCCCAGGTGTGCGGGCTCCACCTGGATCTGCACAGGAGCGTCCTGCGATGTGTGCGTGATGGCCAACATTGCCCAAGCGTGCCTTCCCAGATGCACCCTGGCCGCGGAGCTGTGCACGTCTTCTCCAGCTTCTCCTGTGTCTACGCTCACTCTCTTCACAGTCTTGGCATCTTTTCGGTGCACGGGCACTAATGTGCAGCTGATATTTGACATGTCCACTTAGATGGGGCACAGCCGTCTCAGGCTCTTAGGTCCACATGTGATCCTTGGTCTCCTCCCACCCTCATTCATTACCCCTCTCTTTCCATCAGGAATGGCACTTCCCATAGCCAGCCTGGGTCCCAAAACCTTGGTGCTTATGACTGATGCATCCTTCTCCTCTACCCATTTCCGGGTGCAGAATTTCTACCCACGCACTCTTCCCCAGCTCTGTGTCTCCCTCTCCTGCCACCACATGACCCAGGCTGTCGCTGTCTTTTTCTTTTTTTTTTTTTTTTTTGCCTACAGAATCACCACAGTCCCTGGAAAAAAGACCGTTTAACTATTAGTGAAAGAGGATTTTGAGAATTCCAAGAGATTTGTTTATGCCAGAATGTGAGGAGATTATAATATCACTATTTGGAATGTGTAATCTGAAGGAAGAAAGGAAATATTAAATAAAGTTGTGCTTTGTTCAGTAATTCCTAATTAGGCTACTGTGTTAGCTCCTTTAAAAATGTATTTTGAGCACACATGCATGTGGCTGTGTACCATAGGAAATGCTTCCCTTTGAACCAAGACTTTTAGAGGGAGATGTGGGTATGTTGGATGGACAGGATATGTAAGAAAAGAGACGAAAAAATGAAGGGAATAAAGAGAGAGGAGAGTGGTGGCTCAGCAGTAACTCAGGTTTATTCAGGAGAAACCACTGGGCCTCCCTCTGCCCCTTACAGACTGGGGTGGATATAGAGGGAATGAGTGGGGAGGGGCTAACGTTAAACTGGGTTTTACAGTAAGTGGGGATTAAATTGAGCTTCTCAGTAGCGTGGGGATCCTCTGATAAGGGCCTGAGTCCATAGATTCAGTAAGTAGGGGGCTTGCTTCCGGCTGAGTGGCTTCTGTTAATTTTTTCCACGTCCATCACAGGGGAGGAAGCAGTTCTTCGGAGGCTCCACCAAACCCTAGTGGGGGCCTTGGGATTCTGGCTTCAGGAGCCCCTAAGGTCCCAAGCAGGACAGCATGGAGTTCCCTGACACTTGTGTGATCTCCAACAAGGCCCAGAGATCCCTCTGCAATGTGGAGGTATGTGTGCGTGTATTGGGGGGGGTCTCTTCCTTTCTTCATAAGTTACTATAATTTGATGTGACTTTTCTACTGCAGCATTTACAGTTGTGTATCTATGCATCTCGAGATATAAAAATCATTACCTATTTATTTTGGAATGTAAATGTCTCTCTTATACAACAGTCTTTATTCAAGACAAAAGGCATCTGAGCATGTTGACCAAATGACAGTGAAGTTTAGTTTTCCGTACGAGTCTCTATTTATGACTTGTTTCAGTCAGCTTTTTTTCAGTCCTGTGACCAAAAGACCTGATAAGAACAAGTCTAGAGGAGGGAACATTTATTAGGTGCTCACAGTTTCAGAGGTCTAGGTCCGTTGCTCTGGTGAAGTGAGGCAGAACATCATGGCGGAAAGGTCTGGAAGAGGAAAGCAGCTCAGGACAGGCAAATCAGGAAGCTGAGAGACATTCCACCCAACAAGGACAAAACACACACCGGAAGCAATAGCCCCAGTTACCTCCCTCAGCCACACTCTACCCACCTTCAGCTACCACCTTCTTAACCCACATGAGTGGCTCGATGCACTGGTTAGGGTGCAGCTCTCAACCCAATCATTCACCCCTGATCACTTCTCCCTGGTTAGGGTGCAGCTCTCAACCCCATCATTCACCCCTGATCACTTCTCCCTGGTTAGGGTGCAGCTCTCAACCCAATCATTCACCCCTGATCACTTCTCCCTGGTTAGGGTGCAGCTCTCAACCCAATCATTCACCCCTGATCACTTCTCTGAACTTCTCTACACTGTTACTGTCTCACACATGTGCTTTTGGGGGACACTTAATATCTAAACCGTAACATGTCTGTAGCTTATAATACTCTTACTAATAGGTTGCTGAAACTTTCCTAAGCTAATTTGAAAGTGTAAAAATGATCTACAAATGACCCCGCTGTGAAGCCAATTACTTCACTTTACAAAGAAAGCAAAGGTCAGGGTTGGACTGGGTGGGACTCCAGAACTTTCCTCCTTTCCCTCCCTCTTCTCCACAGTACACCAGATATTAGGCTGATAAGCAGCCTCAGAACCATGACAAATTGAGCATCTTCCCTCAAGCAACTCTCTTTTCTCTTTAATAAACCATTAATCAGTGACATGCTGGTTGGGAAGGGAGCAGAAACCTAGTCTGCAGTAACTGTGGGCTGTTCTGGTAAAATCCTACCTCATCTTGGCAGGTCTTCCACAGTGTTGCTAAAGAGGGGGAGAGAGAGAGAGAGAGAGAGAGAGAG